>VSMD01102440.1:0-137329 GCA_008750895.1 Mirza zaza | reverse complement strand
GGTTAGAGCTGGAACCCATACTACTAAGTGAAGTATCCCAAGAATGGAAAAACAAGAACCACATATACTCACCAGCAAACTGGTATTAAATGAGCAGCACCTAAGTGGACACATAGGTACTACAATAATAGTGTATTGGACAGGGGGACGGGGGGGGATGGGTAGATACATATATAATGAGTGAGAAGTGCACCGTCTGGGGGATGGTTATGCTGGAGACTCAGACTTGTGGGGGGAGGGGGGGAAAGGGCAGTTATTGAAACCTTAAAATCTGTATCCCCATCATATGCCGAAATAAAAAAAAATAATTAAAAAAAAAATTCAAGTAGCTAAGAAGGCATAAGAACTAAATACGATGCTGGCATTGGGAAAATATCAACATGGAAGTCGTTGAGACAATTGGTGAAACTGATTATGACCTGTAGATTATATATTATATAAATATTAAAATTCTCTGATTTTGATAAAAAAAACAAAACAAAACAAAACAAAACAAAACAAAACAAAAACGAAAAAAAGCCTTGCAATAGGAAAATTAAATGTTATCTTAGAGGAGGCGTGTTAATTGAAATTTAACATTCATTTGTTCAGCCAGAGAAGCCATGTACGTTATTTGCTTGACATTGATGGAAATCATTATTTCATATTCCTTGAAAGTTCAAAGTGGTGACCAACTCACAAACAATAGCCATCAAGACATTCACACTTCTTCCTGTGGGTGGATGGCGCCAGCTCTCAAGCTTTTGATGGAGTTAGAAAATGGAGTTTACTTACTGTCTGTGAAGTTTTCATCTTCCCTGGCTAAACACTGTTACACATTTTTCTTGGAAAGTTGACCTCGATTGGGAATAAGGTAAAATAGGGGATTTTGAAATGTAACCTTCACACTAAAGGACCTATTTAGAGAAAACAGCGAAACTACTTGCCTTTGTGCTGGTTGACACAGCTTCTACATCTATTTAGGAAAGGTGCAAAGAACATTGGGTGCTTTTCCTTGTAAGATTTTTCCATCTTTCAATTCATGTGTACACACACACACTTTCATACTCACACACATACTCAAACATATGCATGCACACACTCACACACATACAGATTTAAACTTTTGAATTCTCAAGGACCAAAGCTATTTACATAAGTCCTCTGAAGTGATTAATGTGTTCTTTGCTTACAAGGAAAAACATGTGTTTGTGGCTCATGGGTACCTTTTCATTTCTTGCCAATTTTTCGGAAACCATTTTTGCCTCTGATTCTTTAGCCTACCTTTCTTCATAGTTGTGAGCCCAATATATTTCTTGAAGAGTGATACTCCAGCTTGCTCTTCTCTTAGGTGATTTTAAGACACTGAACAATTAATTTCCTAATCTTTATCATGAACTCACAGCTAAAAATTATGTAATTGTGTGATCTATTTCACTTAATTCATTTAAACATATATGGGTTTTACACAAGAGGCCATTATGGTAATTCCCAAGTTTATTTTCCTCTTTCCCAAAGCTTGTGACTTTTTAATATCTACATATTAAGTTTTTAGGTCATATTTATAAACCCATGAATGCCTAGGGCTAACTCTAGACTAAGTCATATAATGTTAAAACAGCTAATCAAACACCAGGATTTACATTTAAATCCACTATAAACCCTCCTAAGGTTTTCTTATCACTTATAATTAGTTTTATGAGATTATTTACATTATTTATGCTGTTAAACAGAGTCATTTCTCCCAAATAAATTGAGTGTATACCAATACTAAAACTACTTTAATAGGACAGTGCTCAAGCTGCTGTGTTTTTAATTAAGAACCACTATACATTGGGCTGGTTTAGATATTGATAAAGGTGAGTAGATTGTTAAAAAACTTGGAAATAAAGTTTTTTTTATCCCTCTTTAAAAAAATCTTTCATGCTTCCAAACTGAATTCTAACTACATAATAAAATGCCGGAAAATTTTGGGTAGGTGCAATGACTTGCTTGCTGAAACTAGTTTGTTCCAGTCGCATCTTCTCTGATTCTTAAACCATTGGACAATATCCTCACCTGAACCACCATAAAAATAGTCTGTTGGAAGACTAGAAGAAGGTCAATTTTGTATCAGTTTTCTACTGTGGTATAACAAATTACTGCAAACTTAGCTAGAAAAACAAAACAAAACAAAACAAAAAACCCTGATTTATTATCTCACAGTTCCTATGGGTCAGAAGTCTTAAAAGAAAGCAAAGAGTTCAGATAGGTTGTATTTCTTTCTAGAGCTTGAGGCCCCCTTTCAGGCACGCATAATTTTTGGCAGAATTCTGGTATTTGCAGTTGTAGGACTAGGGTCTCCTTTTCCTTGCTGGTTATATCCACGGGTCACCCTCAAGTCCTGGAGAGTACCCTAAATTCCTTCCCATGTGACCCTCAAACACACCTCTCCCAATATGGAAGCTTGCTTTCTAAGGATGGCAAGAGAACATGACCTCAGAGAAGGTCTAGGTCCTCCCTTAAAGGGGCTTCAAACTGATTAAGTCAGGTCTACCCAGGATAAACTGCCTTTTGACAAAGTCAACTCATCTGGGCCTTTCATTACATCTGCAAAATCCCGTCACCCTTTCAATATAAGAGATTGGAATCACGGGTGTAACACAAGGGGTTGAGATCGTGGTGCCATCTTAAAATTCTGCCTGCTACAAATTTGTATTTCAGGTATTTTAAGTGACTACAGATTGAGGGAGGAAGGTTAAAAGCAATAGGACTGCTAGACATTTTCTTTCTTGTCATAGAGAAATTACATTCTGCTACCCAATTGCTTTTGCTTTTACTTTTGTTTTTTATCATATACAAGAAGAACTGATTTCAAGAATACTTTTTAATGTGAAGTGCACATGGAGCACCATTGTTTCTTATAGTCATTGCACTTTAGAGGATGCCTTTGCTAGAAAGCCAGGGTATTTATAATTAAAGGTAACAGCTACGACCTAGTGAACATCTATGTGTTTGCATATAAACACTTTTTAATCCTTAAATACTCTACAAAAACTAGGTATTGTTACTGTTACTACCATTTTATAGAGAAAGAAACCAAAGATCAAAAAGTTTATATTATTTTTTAGTGTCACAGAGATTGTAGGGATAGAGGACTTATGTGAATTAGGTCTTTCTAATTCTAAAGTCTGTCTTTTTTCCCCTTTTATTTCACTGTATTGAAAAATCACATGGATTAGGTCAAGTTGACATAGCCCATCTGAAAAGTCTGTGAAGCCCCAAATGACCAGTGTATAGTCAAATCTCACTGGTAACAATTTCCCCTGGAGCCTTGGGATTTAGTATTAAAAAGGATTTAAAATATATAACCAGAAAGAAAGCCTGGTGCTGAATAGATGTTTATATCTCCTTGCACCATTGATGTCGAGCATTGAAATGGTAATAGATTACACCACTTCCAGAGATGTGGTAGAAAACAGAGGGGCAAAAGGGTTAAAATACCTGTATGCTTTATTGCAGTTTAATGTGATTTTCTCTATTGCTCCATGTGAACAAAAAAATAAAGCTCTAAATACTTTTGGAATATTCCCTAGAGTCAATCACTTTGTTAATGCACAGTGAAGTTTCAGGATGTATTCTTTCCAAAGAAAGCTGAGTTTACTAGGATATGTGAGTTTCAGCACCACCCCCACCCTCCTCTCCCTTTTCTAATATTAATCTTATAAGAACTATAGTTATGTTTCTTAGACATGGCTCACTTTAGAGGAAAAAAACTTCCTTATGAGAATCATTCTTTGTAGAGATCAGCCCTCCCAGAAGATTTTAACATAATTCTGGTTAAGAATTTTTGAATACTTTCCATGCAATACTGCACAGAGATTCATGAGCAGCATACCCATGGGTGCATGAAGAAAGTTAACAGTGAAAACTTTCTAGGCCTCTTGTGATAGTTCACTGATCCCAGAAAGCCAATAAGGACTTTGGCCAGTAGTCCCTAAGATGCTATGACTAGTCAAGATATCCTCAGCTTTTAAACATACTTATTTAAAGGGCTGGGAATTTATAAGCAACTGCTAAGAAATACTGATGTCCAAAAACTTTGTTAATCACTGCACTGAACTGTCAAACACTAATGAAAATGTATGGCAGATACCTACTTTCTGTGATTCTCTTTATTTTGAATTCTTTCCTTAATTATCTCTATTCTAAGTCATTCTTTTTCTCTTCTGGAAAAATTGTTAAAATGATTATGCACTGGAGCCTTTTAGAGAAGGCACTTCATGAGGCAGATAAGCAGTAAGCAGATAAGCAGTTTACCATCGTAAACTCTCTGTTATAAAGCTAATTTACCAAGACTCCATGGGCATGACCCCATAGGACATGCCATTTATTGTTTATATCAGATTTGTGCCTTTGCATAACTATATCCTAGAAAGAAAATATTGCCTCTGGCTTGACGAATCAATCTATGAAAATTCAGCTACTATTAAGATTAGTTAAAGACAAGCCAATAAATATAACATGTTATTGAGAACACTTAAAAGCAATCCCAGGGGTAGAAGTAGCAACTCATTTTTAGAAGAATGTACTTTTAGTGACACTGTGACTCTAAAAGATGATCCACTATTCAGCTATCTTTATAGCGTGATCCAAAGAAGTATATGTGAGGCACATGGCCAGGCACTCTGCATACTTGCCTCATTTATTCCCCACAACTCCATGAGAAACATATCTTGCTCATGTTGGCAAGGATGAAAATGAACCTGCCTCACAAATCCAAAGCTTCTCCAGGGCAAGGATAATGGATTATTAACCATGTATTTCAGTGCTGTCCACATGGCTGGTATAGAGTAGGTGCTCAATTAACACTGGATGACTTGTGTTCTCACATCTAAAGGGGCAAAGCTAGAATTCAAACTCAGCTCTGTCTAATCCCAAAGGATATGCAACTCAATTACGCCATGTAGATTAATATGAAACTATTTATTTATAGATAAAAGCCAAAATTATAGTTAACATAATCTGACCATAAAAATAACCACAGATCTCAGGCTAAATTTAAGTATGGCTTCCTTAATTTACTTTGCTCAGGGTGGCTGGGTGTGAGGATACATATTTTAAGAAGACTGTTATTAATATTCTCTCTGTCTCTCTCTCTCCACATACACATGTATATTAATTTACAGTCCAGACCTTCTGTACTCTGCATTAGGTTTTCCAATTGATTGATACATTCACATATTTACTTAGAAATTTTAAAATTTGAGTATTTAATTTTTTCTATCTATACATACACATATATACATATATATACAAATATATATAAAATTTGCAGCCCAGACCTTCTGAACCCTACATTTATTGTGTCCAACTGATCAGTTTGCTAAATCTATCTACTTAGAAATCTTAAAGTTCTCTCTAACTCAAAAAAAGAAGCAAGCACCAACAAAGCAGAGGACATAGCTCTCTTCTTCATGAGTGTTTCCCAAGAGTTTTGTATGATTCCTGACATAAAACAGGTTTCTAGGAGATTTGTTGAGTGAATGAATGAATGAATGAACAAACTCATAGTCTTCTCCATCTCTTGATAGTCCTATGTCAGAATGTGCTTTTTCTCATGTAGTTCTTACAAAGTGAATGGCTTTATCTTCATCCTGATAACTCATGTCTAAAATCTAAGAGTTATACTCTACATTCTGTTTCATTTGCCATGTTGACATCCAAATGTAACCAATGACCAC
This sequence comes from Mirza zaza, assembly GCA_008750895.1. Classification (NCBI taxonomy): domain Eukaryota; kingdom Metazoa; phylum Chordata; class Mammalia; order Primates; family Cheirogaleidae; genus Mirza; species Mirza zaza. The sequence continues at coordinate 131,627 of VSMD01102440.1, read as the reverse complement.
ATAGTGTCACTTTCCTCTCTTAGAATACTGTGCTTCTACAGTCTTTCCTTCTTCTCTATCCCAACTGATATTGCTTAATTCAAATCCATACCTTCCTTTTCTGGATTATTGGACTAGCTTCCTAAATGGTGTCTGTGCCTCCAGGTTTGAAATCCTCCAATCCACCTTCTGTATTATACTGTTATTTTCTGAAATACAAATCTAATTATGTTATTTATAAGCTGAAAAGCATTCAGTAATTTCAGCTATCCAAACAATTATGGTTAATACCTAAAATGAGGCAAACACAACAACAGCAAAATACCAGCAATGGATCCCATGATTATTAACATTTATTTTGGATTCTATTCCTGCCAGCTGTTTCTAAAAGCTTTCATTACCAGTTTTTCTTCTTTTTCCCATATGGTTAACCTCTTCCACTTAACTGGAATCGTCCCATCAATAATTAAATATATAAATAATTTCCATGTTAAAAATAATTTAAATCCTCCTTGATCCATCAAGAACTTAATTTTACTTCCCCATTTGTAAGCAACTGTCTGCCTCCTGCTCATTTCCTCCTGCTCGTCCTACACTGCCTGCTTTCGCCACCACCCCTCCACTGGAAATCTCACTAAGGGTGCCATTGATTTTCCTATTGCGAATTTTCAGAACTCATCATCCTTGACTTCTTAGCAACGTCTGACAGTTGTTCACCACTTTTTTCTCCCTTAAAAGAATCTCTTCCTTCAGCCTTGTGACATCACGCTCTCTTTGTTTTCCTCCCATTTCTCTGGTTATTTTTTATTTTCCATTCCAGCTCTTTTTCCTCTACCTGGCCATTAAATAAGAGTTTCTTAGAGTACCATTGTAAACTCTCTGTTTACTTAACATCTTTATTTGATGTCTGAAAGTAGTTTCAAATACTTATTGAATGCTTACTATGAATTAGGGGCAGTGATGAGAAATAATAATAATAATAATAACAATGATAATAAAATCAGCCCTTGACATCTAGGAACTTGTCTGATGCTTATAATTAGGCTATGCTGTGCTCCTGTTAGGCATAAATAATCTTCCTAACATCAGATAAGGTCACTCTGAGAACATGAGACAAAATAAGATCACTTGCTAACTTTGTCTAAGCACAGAAATAAAATTACTGTGTAAAATTCCAAACACTCCCCTCTCCTGGCTAATCTGAGTGGGTGCTACTTAACCAATTACAACTTTAACTTTGCAGTAGTCTGCCTCCTCCAAGGATAAGATTTATTGAATACCCAATCATAGGCTTGCCCCACTTTCTGATAGCACTCCTGTCTAGAGCAAATCCATGCTTCCTTGAATCCTCTCCAAAATCTCCCAACCAAAGCCCAAATCCTACAATACATCCTAACACTTTTTACTGAGATGTGCATGGCTCCCATGTCATCTGCACTATTTTGCTGTAATAAGCAATAAACCCAACTTAGTCAACTGTAAGTTTGTTCCCAGTGGTCTTTGGCTGGAGAGCATTGACAATGCTGAACATTGTAACTGGATTGCTTATTCTTTGCAACAACTCTATAATTGCAATTACTACTATCATTATCTTTTTTAGTGTACATGTACATAAACTGAGGCTTAAAGATTTTGAAAAAAATTTACCCAAGATCATATGATCAGTCAGTCATAGAGGATTTGAATTGGGGCAACATGAATCCTGAGCCAGAGCTGCTAAGATGTACACTAGACATCCTCAATAAATATTACTTGAACAGACTGAATAAATTACTTACTGCTTCTAACTTACCATCCTCTAACTTTAGACATATGGAATTATGTGCTTTTTTATGCCTCAATATAGTTTTTTGATGCAATATATCCAAAATATTGCCATTTCAGCATGTAATCAACATAAAAATTATTAATGAGATATTTTACATTCTTTATTCCAAACTAAGTCTTTGAGATGTGGTGTGTATTTTACACTTACATCATTTCTCAGTTTGGACTAGCCACATGTAGTTAGATAGCATAGCTTTTAGAAAATTGAAATATTTCTCACTTTAGGAAATTTAGTAATGGCTTTTTTAATTCTAGAAAACATTGTCACCTGCCTAAGACACGCTAAATTAACAACAATAAATATTCTCTTACTTTACTATATACTCGGTAGTATGATTAAATTTCTTCTTTTTATTTTTTATTATTTTAAAAATATTTACTTTCTTGATAACAGCTTAGCAATGCTGTGATAGATTCAGTTATCATAATATAATCAGTGTATTTGCAATGTATTGACTTGGCTTAAAAGACTGTATCTTGCTGTCAAATTTCAATATCATAGTCTCATTGTAACTACAAATTTATCAAGAAAAGCTTTTGCTTATCAGAACCTTCACATTTTTTTAAGAATAGGATAATGTAATTCCAAAATATACTGACAGAGATATGCAACTGAAAATATTAGAGACATTTCATTATTTTCTTCTTCAGGGTACAATTGCTTAGCAGCACCTTATCATAAAAACAGTAATAGACAAATTGAATCCAGGGGCTCCCCAGGTGAACTTTTTGATAATCAAAAGAAATCAGTATGCTCAGCACTCAAATATTTAAAAGACCACTGAGGTCTCTTGAAAACTTATGATACTTTGATTCAAATTAGGAAGGTGATGGAAATAATAAAGTCATGTTTAAAGAAAACTTACCCTATAATGATAGAGCTATAAAATGAAAATGTAACTCTATTACTCTCATTAGCATACATTTGTTATAGACAATATTTCAATTTATTGGAGGTGATGGGTATAATTCAACTGGATTTGAATAAAAGACCCTTGGATTCATAGGTAGAGATGATGTCTTCTTGGCAGACGGAAGCAAAAGTTATCCCATTTCTGGGGGGCTTTTGTTATTTCTAATAGCTATCATCTGAAAAATGTTGTTAGTCTCCAACTCTAAATTGCCACAAATGATGTCAGAAATAAGCAGGAGGGCCACAGGTTTTGATTACATGTTAATGTCATATAAGTTGCACATATGCACCTAGAATATATGTGTACAAGCAGTGTTGATATTTTATTCTTGTCGAAAAAAACATCAAACAAAATATCTTTTGATTTTTTTCCTCCACATTATCATTCACTTATTCATTATCATTAATTTATATTCTTTAGGAATATAGTAGGGAAAAGACCATTAAAGGTGACAAAATGGGAGTTCATGGGACAGGTGAGAGCCACAAGAAATTTGGAGAGGTTTCAAGTTATTCCTGAATATAACTTGATCAACAATGCAGGGACAATTTAAAATTAATTCACACCTTGATGACTTCTGATATATTCCCTTTATGAGACATCCTGCTATATAATCCCTAATTTGTTTTCTTTTTAGTCTCTCTGCCTTGCCCCCACACCAGCTCCAAATACATAGTTGCATAAGTCTTCTCAACCCCAAGAGGAGACCTTGGGTAAAGGAACTTGGAAAAGGAGCTCCTGACATATTAAGAAGTTGGAGAGAATACACATTATTGTTTCCCCTGTTCTTTCCTTGCTACTATATCCCAGTTGCTTAGAACTGTGAAAGAGGGCAAGATGCAAAAACTGAAAGAATCCAAACTCTGGCCAGAGGAACTAGGAAAAGGGGCTGCTGAGAACTAGAGTGTGGCAGAAAATTCTGGCAAGAGAGAGCTGGAGAAGGGCATCCCTAATTTCCTATTTAAACTGACACAAATACTGAGGTCGACCCTAAGCAGTGCATGTGTAGAACATAACCAAAGAAGTGCAGCAAAGACTTTCAAAAGTGAACTACAATATAAACGCCTATTGAATTTTTAAATATTAAAAATATATGTCTTTCATAATATAAAAATTAAAAAATGAATAGAAAAGCTGATGTATCTGGAATAAGTCAAATGGAGTAGATTTTAAGGCAAAAGCAATACTAGGGATAGAAAGGAGTAATTAAAGTTTCAAAGTTGTAGGCATCTAATAACATAATGTTAAAATATATAAAGCAAAAATTGGTAGAGTTACAAGTAGAAATAGGCAAATCCATAATAATAGTGGGAGACCAAGAAAGCTTTTGTAATTGGTAGAATAATCACACATTTTTTATATTTGTATATTTTAGATGTATTCTTTATTTATCTAAATAGTTGTTTATTTTAAATTCAGCCTGACAATCTTGGCCTCTTAACTAGACCCTTTAGTGTACAGTCATGCATCGCTTAACCACAGGGATATATTCAGATAAATGCATTGTTAGATGATTTGGTCCTTGTGCAAACATCATACAGTGCACTTACAGAAAGCTAGACGGCATCACCTACTACACTTCTAGGCTATATGGTGTAGCCTATTGTTTCTAGGTTAAAGACCTATATAGCATGTTACTATTCTGAATACTGTAGGCAATTATAATACAAGGGTAAGGACTTGCATATCTAAACATAGAAAAGGTACAGTAAAAATACAGCATTATAATTGTATGGGACCATTGTCGTATATGTGGTCTGTCATTGACCAAAATGTCATTATGCAGTTTGTGATTGTATTTACATTTAGCATACATACCGACACATTTGTGTTTAAATCTATTATCTTGTTAAGTGTTTTCTATTTGCTCTGCATTCACTGGAGTGCTTTTTGGATGATTTGAGTTTCTTAAAAATATCCTATTTTTCCTCATGTTGGGGCCAAGTCCCTTGGCCCTCTAAAGGTTTACTGAAAAATCACTAACATGAGGTAGATTGATTAATAGGAGAAGAGGACATACAAATTTGTTTAGTGCATCTACATGGGAGCCTTCAAGAATGAAGACTCAACCTCCCAATGAGGTACAGAAGTTTATAAAGAATGGGAACTCAGATTATGACAAAACAGTGGTGTAAAGATATTATTGCAGGCTTTTCTGGTATTTTAATAATATCTTTACACCACAGAGCAGAATATAAAACAAACAAACAAACAAACAAACAAAAACATGTGAGTAATGCACACAAGTCTATCATGGGAACATGCCATTGTCACATTCAGTCTGCATAAATGTCATTTTATTAGCTTTATGGATATGCTTGTATGGGAGAATCTGGGCATGTGTGGAAAAGATATATTGATGCTGCAGGAAAAGATATATTGCTGCTGGAAGAGCATTTTGCCCCCTTGGGAATGCTGAATAAACTGTGTATTGTGTGCCTGAGTGTAGACTGTGATCCTTACATTAGGTCAAGAGTGAAATGTTCCACTTGTGGCATCATATCAGCACTCAAAAAGTTTCAGATTTTAAAACATTTCAGATTTCAGATTTTTCAGATTACGGATGCTGAAGTGGTACAATGCACCCAGTTTTTTTGTTTTTTTTTTTTAATCCTATAACAGTCCTTGCATCTATGGCTTGACATCACTATTAGAAAGTTCTTAGCTATCAGCTTTTCAAGTATTGCTTCTTCCCTATTCTCTCCATCTCCTCTTTTTTAGGACTCCAATATGGTAAGTCTTTCTATAGTATTGTCTTAAATGTCACATATACCATTTTCTGTATTTTCCCTTCTTCTGCCTCTTCTCATTTCACTGTGTATAGTTTCTTCTGACCTATGCTCTAGTTTCCTAATAGTTTTTTGGAGCTATGCCTTATCCAATGTTAACGAATCTGTTGAGTTCTTATTTGGTTATTACATGTAGTTTCAGAATTTCTACTTCATTCGTTTCATAAATTTTGAAATAGCTGATAAAATTTTTGAGTTTTATATCCTTGAACATAGTAAATATGGCTATTATAAATTTCATGTAGGATAACTCCAATTCTGTATTCCATTTAGGTATGTTTCCATTGTTTTCTCTGGCTTTATTTGTATTGAATTGGCTCTTTGTGTATCTTTTTTTTTGTTTAATGTGCTGGGCCTTATGTTTGTTTGCAGAAATTTTTGTATTCTGAAAAGCCTAAGATGGTGTTACTTTCTTATATAGAAGACTTGTCTGTTTATGTCAGGCACTTGGTGAGACCACCGGTATGAAATCATCATAGTTCAGATTTAGCAATGGAGATGACCCAAAGCTGAGCTTCAGCCCTTGTAATAGTCTTTCCACTTACTGCTTGCCCTATCTACTTTTGACTAACCAGAACTACCTCCCTGCGGGATTCTGAACAGCAATCTTTTTCTTTCTAGCCCGTGGAAGTCAAAGTAGGGTTAAGTCTTTCAGCCAGTTAGAGATTCTCGAATCAGTAAAGATCCTCAGAGTGGTCCCAAATTGGTAATGTCTTGAGAAGCTCACTGCTCTGAGCTTGTGTCTTCCCTAGAACCTAGCCTGGTTAATTCTTCAGCATCTTATTATCCTTTGAAACTTTCATGTATATTTTATTTTTTAGTACTTTGTCTTGCTTTTCTAGTTATAATTACAGGAAAGATTAGACTGATTACCTTGTTCTCCACTTCTGTACTTTGATGAGTTTTTCTCCCTTTCATTAAGCTGAGTGGTTGATGATCAACTGATGCTGAGAAAACCATTTGGGTAACCTCTTCCCAAGTTTTTCAACGATGGTCACACTTCTTTATAGGATGTGGGATATTTAACACTAATTGTCTTGATTCTGGGTCTTTCCTAAAACTCTGAGATAAGAAAAGTGTCTCATTTAACATTGTTTGATGTAAACTTATCAGAATTAAAATTAAATAGTACTTTGTAGGGCTTCTTATTTCTAAGAAATTTAATTTTGTTTACAAAATTATCTCATTATGTCTAACATGTAAATAATTTTATTTTGTGTATTAAGTATGATTATCTTTTTCTTAAACTACTTAGTCACATTTTAATGATGTAGAAACTAAATAAAATAAAGAGCCAAAATCAAGTTTATACAACAAGTAAGACATTTGGCCAAAATAGTTCTATATTTTCCTAAGTTGGCTCCCCTTGCTGCTAGCAGTCTGTTTATTGAGAAACCAAAATTTATATTTTTTAAAGTAATCAATTCTTCCTTAATAGGAGAGTAAATATAATTTCTCATTTGGTGATATTTATTTATTTCAGCTGTTTATGGTCAAAGTATACTATTTGGATTCTAGTTTTGTTTTGTTTTTTTTTTAACACATATTTAATGTTGGTTATGTGACTTTGAAAGACTGTCTTTTTAAGCAACTTGCAGTGTATCTTGAGAAAGGTCATGAAGAGGATAGCAGAAGACTCAAAGAAATTAACTGGATCTAGGAACCACAGGAAAATTTTTGTAGAGGAATTAAAATTTTTTTACTCAATTATTTATTGAGTACCTATTAAAATTATTTTCTGTATGCTGGTGATACCATGGTGAGCACAGCTGATCATTTCTTAATGGAGGTCATATTCTACAGTGGGTTACAAATAATATAAACAAATAAATAACCATGTAATAGGTCATCTAGTGTTTCAGAGATATAACATGATGTTATAGAAATTAGTGGCTATTTTATATTGGGTGGTTAGTAAGAGGAGATTTCTTTGATATTGTAATTAAAATAATATTTGAATGACAAAAAAAGAGCCAGTCATGAAAGATCAGGGTGAAGAGCAATTTCGGCAGAGGAATGAACGTACGCAAAGTTCCTAAGATGGGAAACAGCCCAATGTGCTCAAGAAATTGAGAGAATGCCACCAAGATTGAGAAAAGATTCTGTGTACAGTGAAGAAAGATCAAGTTAACTGGATTCTATGATGTAGGGCTTTGTAATCCAGTGTAAGGAATTTGGATTTTATTTTATTTTAATTGCAGTGGAAAGTTACTGGAAGATTTTAAGCATGGAGTAACATGATCTGATTTCAGTTCTAAAGTGGCAAATATCTGCTGTTTGTGAAATGGATTGTAGGGACCAAGCATGCAAGCAATGAAACCAAGGAGGTGATGGCAGTAGTTCAGTTGAGATATCATAGTTGTAGCAGTGGAGACACAGAGAGCAGACTATCCAAGGTATATTTGTTGATGGATATACGGTGGGCAAGAAGATTGTGGTACATTAAAGGGTAAAATCAAAGGTAGCCTTACAGACTGATGGTTTACACCATTGGATCAAGGGGCTGCCATCTACTGAGATGGATATTTTGGAGAAAGTATCCAGTATTCTGAAGGGCTGAATTCCAAAGTGCTTTGTTTTGGGCCATGTTAAATTTGAGCATGTTAAGATACCTGTAAGACAGCTATGTGAAAATGTCATGAACACAGTTGTATAAATTACCATGGTGTTCTGGTGCAAATTTGAGGCTAGAGATATGGATTAGGGAGTCACTGCCATGTAGCCATTTAAAGCCATCAAAGAGGAAGACTATACACAGGAAAAGTGAGCAGGTGAAAAGAGCAGAGAACTCAGGATAGAGTTCAGGATAGAACTCTAGAAATGTTCAAATATATAGAAATGGAGCAGAGGAGCAAAAGTCACTTGCCACACTGAGAGGAAACAACCAGTGGATCTAGAAGAAAAATCAACATAACTAGGTATCTTAGAAGCCAACAGAAGTCATGCCTGAAAGAAGGCAAAATATAAAATGAATTCATCTGAAGCCCCTTTTGCCTGGCATTAGTATGAAATGAAGGAGATAGGATAAAGAATAAAAGATTTTAATGGATTCCTTAATTTTAATTCCAAAAAGCAAAACATTGAAAGAGAAAATTCACTTGTGAACAAATGGCATGATTTTGTAGATGAACTCTTATCTAGGTGTCCAGGCATCTGGCTAGGCATTTCCTGAGACTTTTTGGGGATCCTTTCAAGTGAGTATAATAAAATGACTTTGCTTCTCTTACTGGATGATTATGACATTCAAATGAGGTAACCTCTGTGAATGCACTTTGAAAGGTATAAATCTCTACACAAAAGGCAACGCTACATTGCCTATTATTTTAGAGACTAATTAGGAGGCAATAGGTTTCTCAAGAGAAGATTTAATTTTAAAAGGGAATTGGTAAGAATAACAACAAAACATCAAGCAACCTAGTTCAAAAATGGGCAAAGGACCTGTTAACAGATATTTCTCCACGGAAGATATACAAATGGTCAATAAGCACGTGAGAGGATGCTCAATATCAGTAATCACTAAAAATGCAAATCAATACCACAATGAAATATCACCTCGTACCCATCGGGACAGCTATTATAAAACAGAACAAAACAAAGCAACAGAAAATAGGTGTTGGCAAGAAGTGGAGAAATTGGAATCCTTGTGCACTGTTGGTGAGAATATAAAAACAGCTGTTGTGGAGAATAGTTTGATGGTTCCTCAAAAAATTAAAATTTGATTTACCATATGATCCAACAATTTCACCTCTGGGTACATACATAAAAGAATTTTAAAAAGGGTCTTAAAGAAATATTTATACACACATGTTCAGAGCAGCATTAGTCAGAAGAGCTAAAATATACAAGCAACCCAAGTGTCCATCCAGAGATGGATGGATAAACAAAGTGGCATATTATACATATATGTGATAGAATATTAATCAGCCTTAAAAAGAAAGGAGATTCTGATATATGCTACAATATGGATGAACTTGAAGATATATGTTAAGTAAAATGAGCCAGTCACAAAAAAGACAAATATTGTATAATTCCACTTATATGAGATATTTAGAGTAGTCAAAATCATAGAGACAGAAGGTAGAATGGTGGCTCCCATGGTCTGAGGGGAGAGGATAATAGGGAATTATTGTTAATGTATAGAGTTTCAGTTTGCAAGATGAAAAGAGTTCTGGTGATGAATGGTGATGATGGTTGCACATGAATATGAGTATAGTTAATATTGAACTGTACACTTGCTTAAAAATGGTGAAATTTCCAGTTATGTGCATTTTATAATAAAACAATTTTTAAAAAGGTAAATATAAAGGAAAAAATTTTTAAAGGCTATTGGTAGTATCTGGAGATTATTCACCAGAATTCCATTCAGAAAATAAACAGATTCTGATATATAATCATTTAATAAAATTTGTTGAAAAATAAAATTGTATCTTCAAGGAGACAAAAGAGAATAATAAAGTAAGAGGCCCCAAGAGAATACATTTATACACACACACACACACACACACACAGGGAGTGATTGAAACCTCTGTTTATATTAGCCTAGGAGGTTCTCCCTGTTGAGTGGATTTTGGGGAATAGGTGGATTTGGGGACATAAAATTCATGGAGTGGAGATAGCCTAAAATGTTAATTTATAGCCTCCTTTTCTTGAGTGAACATTCAGAAGTGAGTCTTCTTTAGTAAGAGGGAGATTAGAAAATTAACACAATTGGACAATGTTGGTACAAAAACAATAGAACATTCAATAATAATTGAAACTTTAGTATTTTCCTTTCTTGGAACATTTTCAAAAAATGAAAATGATTCACTCAATCACATGGCTTAATATGAAAACTGTTTATTCTTTGAGTAATATCCAAGTGAATAACAGAAACAAAAAAATTGAATTATATTTAAAAATAAGTTTAAATTACACAAGATAAAATGTTTCAATCTTTGTATTCTGAAATATTAATCCACTCAATTAAATTTTTTAAATGTGGCAGTTGTTGATCCCTATGTAGTCAAATCAACTAATAGAATCTACACTTTCAGATAATTGTTTTACAGATTTATGTTAGAAATAAAGTTTGTTAAAATATGAAAGAAGCTTTGAAATTGCCTTATTTCAAATATTTAAATTAGAGAAAATCATCTGTCTCAAGTAATATTAGCACAGAGTGTGAAAGGCAAGAAAATAGACCTCAAAGCCACTAAATTAATGAATACCTGTTTTGTATAACACAGTTCACAAAGGAGGTAGAAATAATCATTCTTTTATCCATAGATGTTACACAGTTTTTCTAGTGTTCTATTTATCTATTCTAACCAATTTCTAACATTTAACAAGTGAAAAGTAAGTGAAATAATAAAAAAGTGACTATAATTAAAAATGTGATTTTGAATATCTATTAGACTAATTTTTAAACAAGTACTTGATTATAGCATAAGAATCAGAAATGGAATGAATACTTGAGAAGAAAACAAACTGCCCAGACACAAATGAGGAGTAATTTGCTAAGTATGTGTCAAACAGAGCCTGTAGACTTTAGTAGTCCACAAAATACCTACAAGAGGAATGGCATATCATGGGAAATGCTAGATTAATCTCATCAAACTGTAAGCCAGAATGGAATTTTGAGAAAGGATTGTAGCATTCCTCGGATCTATAGCATATATAATCATTTGCTGCATAACAACATTTTTGATCAATGAGATTCCATATATACGACAATGGTCCCATAAGATTATAATACTGTATTTTTACTGTACCTTTTCTGTTTAGCTATATTTAGATACACAATTATGTACCATTGTATTACAATTGCCTACAGTATTCAGTACAATAACATGCAGTACAGGTTTGTAGCCTAGGAGCAATAGGCTAGACCATATAGCCTAGGTGTATAGTAGGCTGTACCATCTAGGTTTGTGTTAGGACACTCTGTATCTATGATGTTTGCACAGTGATGAAATTGCCTAAGAATGCATTTCTCAGAAGTTATCCACACTGTTAAGTGACACATGATTATATGAGATATATCAAACAATTTAAAGAGCTTCAGAATTCCAATACTATTGTAGTTTTCTTTTTCTTTCTTGCCATTGCTATTTTGGTATATTTCCCTCTACCCTTCTTATTTTTCTTAATTAAAAAAATTGTATTGCAGCTGTTATTATAGATACTGTGTGTAATATGTTTTATATTGCTATTTAAAATTAACATCGTTAAAAGTATTTTTTATATGATCATACAATTTTCATAGCAACCCTTTTAAATAACTACATACTATTGCATAAAGTATATCTGATGGATCAAGTATATCGTGATTAACTGGGCATTTAGGAACTTTTTTCTATCACAAATATTGCTGAGATGAACATCTTTATACATACAGTTTTCAGTATTGGGGTCTTCTTAATGACATATTTCTGGAATTAGGATTATTTGATCAAAATATTGAAATACACAGTCACATATATGACTCATTTGGTAAGTGAGAATACTGTATCATTATTGCTTAAATTTGCTGTTATGGGATTGCTGGTGAGAGTTAACATTTTCATCATGTTTCTTTACTAATTGTAATTCTTCTATGAATTATCTGGTCATATTCTTTGTTAATTTAATTACAGGCTCTTAATAAATGTCTTATGAATTTATTTGGGTGATTTATGTAATAAAAGCAACACTTGCTATATTTGCTATAAATACTTGCACTAGTCTATAGTATGCCTTTTACTATTATTCCTATTTATTCTACTGAAAAAAATATAAATAATGCTTATTATAGTGTAAAATTGTTACTCTTTCTTTTCATTCAATTTCTTCCCTTGTTTCTGAACTTAAAAAATCCTCTCCCTTTAAAAGAGCTTTATAAATATTTTCTTCTATTTTTTGTCTTATAATTTGATTATCTATATGTTTATAGCTATACATATATAAGTTATTTTAAACTTTTTTGGCATTTGAAGTAAAATAAAGTCCAAATTCATTCTTTCCTTGAAAGTTTCTAGTCAATTGTCTTAATATTTACTAGAAAAAAGTTGCTATTCCATGGCTTATTTTCCTCTTATTTCTCATGTGTCAAAGGATTTAAATGGATTATTTTTATTTCTTTAATCTATGAATATATAATATTATACATATATTAGTTCATGCCACACTATTTTAATTACTGTAGTTTAATGAAGTATTTTAACATATGGTAGGGCTAGTCGGGTAGGGCATTGCCATTTGTCTTAATTGTCTTTGATACCCTTGCCTCTTGTTTTCTTGATTAAGACTTAGGTCAGTTTTTAAATTCTCAAAACCCCATTACTATTTTTATTGATAAAACAGTAAACTTTTAAGTTAATATGCAAAGAATTTGATCTTTCTAACAACTTGATATTTACCTGTCCCATTAAAGACTATGTTACCATCCTACATCATCAAATCTTTCCCTATATTTTAAAAATACGTACAATGTTTAGAATTTTCTTTATATAAGTCATATTACACATGTTGTTACATTATTCCAGAGTAGGCAGAGCATTGTACAATCAGATAAGCCTACTTGAGAGACTTTTCTGTCACATACTAGATAATGAATTTTTCTGCCACTTAACTAGAATAATGAATTCTATTATTTTTTTCAGCTGATTCCTATCGACTTTCTGATTATATAATACATAAATATTTATTTTTTCCTCTTCATTATCAAGATTTATGACCCTCATTTCTACTTGCACTATCTAATGCTATTGGGACAATAATAATCAAAGATAGTGATTAAAGAAATTACCAGATTTGATCCCAATTTTTATAAGAAAGATTACCTCTAGTATTTTACTACAGGTTGAAATAGCTATTTTTTAAATCTCCCTAGGGTGTACACTTTTATGGCTATTTTTAGTATTCTATGGGGGAGCATGCATTAACAAATCAAATCGGTTTTGTTTTCTTATTCAAGGTATGAGCATGCTATATTATTTAGCCTGATCAGGGAGTCCTGCTTTTCTCTCTGAATCTCAGTTTCTGGATCATTTAAGGTTTGAGCAGGGAAGCATGAGTACGTGGAATAAGAGATTTATGATAGGGTTTGACAATTGTGGAAGCTAGTCAAGAAGGCCTCTGTGTTGGAGGAAGGACTTGCAGTTGTTACAGGTCAGCAAGGCTGGTAGTTGAGAAGAAAGCTGGATGTACAGGCAGAGGAAGCCACGACAGACTGGCACCTGTGAGCACAAGCTGCAACCTGCCTCTGTCTCTTTAGGCTTCCAACTCTAATGTTGCAGGTGACCTGCAGAGGAAGTTAGCGCCCTTCATCATGAGATGCTGCACCCATCCGGGACTCCAGGGAGCCAAAGGAGGAGATGTAGCAAGAACTGGAGGGGAGCAAGCAGGTCAGGACTGCCCCGTGAGAGCCCAGTGGCACCTAGTAGTCTATGCCAACCTCGTGAGCCAAGTGGTTGCTGCTCCCCTTTGCTCTTCCAAATGTCATGCAAACTTCTCCTGTGACCAGGCTCAAACTAGAAACAGACAGGGAAGGGAATTCTGGTGAATATATTTCCAGCTTAGCTAAGTTAGAACAGTACAGAATCACCACAGTTTATCTATACAATGAAAATAATAATATTCATGTAGCATGGTATCATGACTATTAGAAATAAATTATGTAAAGTATCTAGATAAAATTATGCTCAGTTAATTATGGACATTGCCATTATGGATTATACCACTAAATTTCCTAATACCGAATGTATGTACTTTGCTGTTATCATTTATTCTTGCCAGAGAATCATTCACTTTATGCTATCTTCCTTTGAAATTTGCTTTGCTTATTGTCAACACATACCAGCTGCATTATTTCTTATGTAATTTTCTAACACTAGACCATTCTTACAACTACTTTCACTTTGATATAATGATATTTTCATTTGGTAGAGAAAGGGAGGATATTGCAAGGATATTATGTGAATACTAATGCAAACACTTATATGGCTTTAATTATCCGTTAAGCTGATAATTCACCTTAACTATCATTTCATTAATTTGGCTTTGGGGTCATAGCGATATGATGGTTGCATTTAAAAAATATTTTACAAGTAATCTGATATTGAATAGGAGTTGTCACAATTTATATAATAGATAATATGATGGAATTTGGGCCTGGTGTTTTTTGCAGGTAGATCAATAGGAACAATAGTAAGTCATTCACTATAAGCCATAATAATATTAATAACCCTGAGATTATTAATGTCATATATTTTCTCATATATTAATAGTTATCATTTAAAAATATAATATCCTTGATTAACCAGGACTCTTAGAACTGACATCAATCAATTGAAGTCAATGGTGAAATTCTTTTTACTTTCCTTAAGTACATCTTTAAAATATTTTGGCCTACATAGTTTTATTTTAAAGCAGAAACTGAAGTTTGATTAGTGCTTCTTTAGTTCTTTATTCTATCCTGTCAATGGCATTTTCTCTTCTTTTTGTCGTCGGTGTATATCTCTTAGGTAATATAGACCATATTCCATGATATCAAGTTAATGTTTGAACACTAATATGTGAATTCTTAATAATTATATAGGATCATACTTAGTAACAAGTGAATAAAGCAAATAAAGTTTAATTCTTTGAATTTTGGAGAAGTAGGGATTTTAAAATTTAGCACTTTGAATAATTAATAATGTAGTTGATAGAACTTTCTCAAAGTCAGTATGATTTTTACACACAAAAAGGACAGTCTCAAAGGAGAAATAAGTTCTCCTTTCAGGGTCTAACAGATTATATTTATGCAGCATGATGATTCTTAGCAGGTGCAAATCCAGGTTTTGTGCGTCTGTGACGTGGGTGAGGACTTTCTAACTTTTTAAGGAAAAGAATACAAAATTATGAAGATAAAATTATTAGGAATACAATGTTCGCCTTGGATGGGGCTATTTAATTGATGGACCCTGAAACTTAAGCTTTATTTACTTTGCATAAAATCTGTCTCTGCTCTAGGGATATATTGGGTGCCTTTTTTATTATTATTAAATATTTTTTAATAAAATTAAGTGGATTTTGATGAAGACTTCTACTGTTTGGATCTAATTTTGCATTGTAAAATAACCCACCTTTTTCAGTCTAAGAACTCTCTAAAATAACATAGTGGGTTCATAGTTTATTTCTGTTTTAAATGCTGATAATCTTTTAATGACAACAGAAGATACCAAAAGTTATCCTTTTAAAATTTGTCAGCAGTATTTATTGGGTGCCTACTGTGTGAGAAGCAGTAAAATAATGGTATTAAACATCTCTTGGGGTCTTTCTTCTCAACAATTTTATGCTAAGAACAACATAACTCCTGACTCATAAGGGCACTTTGAAAAGGGTAAATGAAGTGGTAGCACAAGGTTTACTTTAACAACTAAAAAAATGTGTCATATGTATTAATGTCAACAACTGGAATTTTACCTCATTAGGCAATTTCTGGATCTAAGGCTCTGATTATTATTCTAAGCAGAAAAAATATGCTAATTATTCACTCTGAATGTAGAAGGAAAAAAGGTGTAAAATCTCCCGTTAGCCGTGTGACCATGTACTA
Source organism: Mirza zaza (assembly GCA_008750895.1). Classification (NCBI taxonomy): domain Eukaryota; kingdom Metazoa; phylum Chordata; class Mammalia; order Primates; family Cheirogaleidae; genus Mirza; species Mirza zaza. The sequence goes on along the minus strand of VSMD01102440.1, from coordinate 115,563 downwards.
ATTGCATGTCATGTGTCAAAATAATGCAGCTCACTGTGCCTAAAGCAATTAGGCACACAGAACTCCATTAATGAAGCACTGTCTGTCACTAAAAGTGTTTTCTGTGCTATAGTTGAAGATTAAAATATTAACTTCTCAAATATTTATGATAGTTACTGACAGCATTTCAAAATGTTGCTTTTAACAAAAGCTTTCTATTAAGAATTAGTTTTTAATTTGGATTTTATATTCAAAGAATGTATTAACATATGGGAGTAAGATGGAATTTCTTACTAGGTATTGGAAGAGAGTTTATTAAAAGAGGTAGATTACTTTTAGGAAACTTTACTGTGCCTTTGCCCCCTATTTTCTTCCTCAGAAAGGGGCTTTCCAAGGGTATTACCCAAACATCTCTTTTCCTCATTTAAATATCCGCCTGACAATGATGTGCAATATAAGTAGGTTTTACTTATATTAGTTCTCTATTTTATTCAAATTCATCAGCTCTGAACTCATTATAATAAGTCAGCCCCTACTGGTCAAATATATTATAATCTATGTATTGTTTAGTGATTTGAGAAATATCCAGAAGGGATGACAGTAACCTTAAAGATCATCAATTCTAAATCAACCAATAATATTAACACTGCACTAAATCTATTTGTTGAGTGATTGGCATGTACCAGGCCTTATGCTTAACATATAGTATTTTATTTGATTCTGGCTTTGAACTCCATTTTTGTTCCTTTACTCTTTGTAACCATCTGACTCTGAACTAATTACCATGAAGGACTTTGCCTTGATCTGTGACTCAATTTTTAGTCTAAAAGTTTTTGGCCAAAACAACCACTTTCTTTAATTTTTGTGTGTTAAGATTATTTCTCTCAGTGCATTCTGCTACTCTACCAGTTTTTATGAATGAAAAATAATGTGTTCTCTTTTTGTTCAGGACAAAAAACTTGGTTCCAGTTTATCTAAGATCAGTTATTTTCTGAAATCTGTTCAGGTTCTTCCCAAGATGGTATAATTCTACTCATAAGTTTAGGGGGAAAACCACTAATAGCTGTTATTAAACTAGCAATATTACATTAAGGTGACAATCAGTGATTTTTAAAACTTTATTTTACCATTTTTGAAGTATTATCTGGGTTTAGCAGAAATCTTTTGTTTTTTAAACATACCTTAGAAAATTTAGTGCCAAACATTCTATCCTGGATTAGTACTTCAAACTTGTTGGTCTAGTTCAATAAATGCTATTAGTAAGTATGGAATTCTGATTTCCTTAAGTACTAAGTTTGACAGTTGATATCTCTGACATTTTACTTTGACACTTCTTGTTTTATCTTTTGTTGTGAAGGTACATCCTCCTTTCAAATTCATACTTTGCTTGTGATTATCTTTCAATTTGTTTTGTTTTTTTTTAGAGCAGTTTTGGTGAAACTATGGATAAGTTAAAAATTCATGTTATTTTTGAATATGAGTTCTGTTATGGAATCAATGCAGCTCAGACAGCTCAAAATATCAATGAAGTGTTTGGGAAAGATATGGCTAATGAATGCATAGCACATCGATGATTTGAGAAGTTCCATTCTGGCGATTTTAATCTCGAAAATGAGCCACGTGGATGACCTGAGACCAAGGTGGACAATGATGAGCTGAAAGCTGTAGTAAAAGTGAATCCATCTCAACCTATGCATGAATTAGCAGAAAGTTTTGACATTACTATTCCGACAACATTGGACCATTTGAAACAAATAGGCAAAGTAAAGAAGCTGGATAGATGGGTACTACATGAATTAAGTGAGTGTCAGAAGAGGAATCATCTCAAAGCTTGCCTGTCTTTGCTGTCACGACATAAAGGCAAACCATTTCTACATCATATTGTTATATGTGATGAAAAATGGATTCTTTTTGACAATCGCAAGTGTTAGGCACAATAGTTGGATAAAGATGAAGTGTTGAAACATAGTCAATAATGAATATTCACCAAAAAATGCTAATGGTGTCTGTTTGGTGGTCCGGTGCTGGTATTATCCACTACAGCTGATCAGTTGAGTACAGCGGATGTCTACTGCAACCAGTTAGATGAAATGATGAGGATGCTTGTGGTTAAGCTGCTGAGATTGGTCAATAGAGACAGGCCAGTCCTCTTACAAGACCATGTGTTGCAAAAAACAATGCTGCTCAAACTACAGAAGCTGGACTTGGAAATCCTCTGTCATCCACCATATTCACCAGACCTTGCACCAACTGACTACCACTTCTTGCAGGGTTCAGACCACTTTTTTCAAGGAAAAATATTCGATTCTGAACAAGCTATGGAAAAGTTATTTTGTGATTTCATTGCCACTTGCTCTCTAGGCTTCTTCACTGCTGGCATAAGCATGCTACCGTGAGATGTCAAAACTGTGTCAATAGTTTAGGGACATATTTTGATTACTTGTACTGCTTGTTTGGGATATAATAAACTAAGCTTTTGATTTAAAATCAGATATTTCATATTTAATGACCAAATTTAATTCAATACAAAATCAAATTATAAATCTTCATCCAGGTAGCAGTAAATGCTACTTTTTTGTTTTCACATTCAAAGCTTCAAGACCACTTGAAGTTTTTGTGCTAGATTATATTTCTTCTCCCTTCTGGTCACTCCTATTTATATGGAAGGAGAGTCTTGTTATCTATTAATAGAAACATTCATTAGTCTTGTAAACTGGGAGTAACACATTTTGTAGCCACATTAGTAATTTTTCTGACTGGTAGGAAAACTCACCGCAGTTCTTTGCTGACTGAGTGCTTATTCATTAACACCCTGAATATGACAACCTCCAGATTTTTCGCTTTGAGGCAGTATATGGAGAATATTATTATAACAACTGTTTATTTTGTTGGTGGCTCAAATAGATTTTATGAAAGAATAGGCAGAGGTTTAGGATTTATAATCAGGATACACTTTGTCCATATCTACACCTAAATTTGAAAGACAATTATTTCAAACCTTTAGCATGTAGATATTGGATATTGGATATTTGGGTGGGGGGAGAAATTCAATAGGTTTTCACATTCTGTGAAGCATTACATAGAAATGAAATTCTAAAACAATAACTTGCTCAATTTCTCTTTCACCACTTTGGTCATATCGGAAGCTCTATTTTTTATTGAAGGGTGAAATAAGATGAATATGTTGGAGGGATTTGACTCCTTAAGTGATTTTAATCATTCTCCTTTTGTCCAGGTTGTTGGTGATCTTTAAGTGAAAAACGTTGACTTCTTTTTATTTCTCTATCAGATAACTTTACAAGCATATTAATTTTATAAGTTCTATTTCATGAAGTTAGTTTAGGTGACCTAGTGGAATGTATGTTCCATAAATACAGAGACTTTTTTCTGTCTTATTTAATTCTGGTACTTGGTAAAGTTTAATTCCTGGTTTCTGGCACTAACAGGTGTTTAGTAAGTATTTGCTAAATGAATGGATGAATGTTTATATTCATTTATTTCTTTATTCATTTTAAGTTTTATTATATTATATGTTTCTACAGATATAAAAGAGTTATATGTAATGCAACTATTATTAATAAAGCATAAGGGTACAATGAACAGTCATGAACTGAACACTCAGCTCAAGAGATAGGACATTACCAATAATTGGCATCTACTTATGTCTTCCTCCCCTGTCTTAGAACTGTGACTCTTTCCTAAGAGACACCATGATCCTAAATTTTGTGCTTGTTATTCCATTGCTTTTAAAAAAATATGGGATTCTGTCATAAATACTGGTTGCTTAAGAATATATTGTTTTGTTTAGTTTTGCTATTTAGGGGGTTCTATAAAAGTGGTATTATACAATATGTTATATTCTTGTACTTGCTTTTTCAAATTATTTCAATATATTTGGGGCTACAAGTGCAGTTTTGTTACATGGATATATTTTGTAGCATTGAGGTCTGGGCTTTTGGTGTACCTATCACCTGAATTATGTACAGTGTACCCAATAGGATTTTTTCATCTTTAAACTCCCTCCTGCCTTACCAACATTGGAATTGTCCATATCTATTAGTCTACTCTGTATGACCATGCATAGCCACAGTTTAGCTCCGACTTATGAGTAAGAACATGCAGTATTTGATCTTCCATTTCTGAGTTACTTTGTTTAGGATAATTGCCTCAAGTTTCAACCAGTTGATGAAAAAGATATTTTTTCATTCTTTTGTATGGTTGAGTAGTGTTCCATGGTATGTGTGTGTTATATATATATACACACACACACATATATATGTATATATATGTCATATATATATGCATATATACATACATATACATATATGTATTTTTTTAGAATAATTTTGGTAGGATTGGTACCAGTTCTTCTTTGCATGTCTAATAGAATTTGGCTGTGAATCCATCTGGTCCTGTGTTGTTGGTTTTTTTGGTGAGGCGGGGTTATTACTGATTCAATTGAACTACTCATTATTGGTCTGTTCAGGAATTCTATTTCTTCCTGACTCAAGCTTGGGAGGTTGTGTATTTCCAGGAATTTATCCATTTCCTGTAGATTTTCTTGTTTGTGGGTATAAAGATGTTCATAGTAGTCTCTGGTGATCCTTTCTATTTCTGTGGCATCAGTTTTAATGTCTCTTTTTTCATTTCTGATTGAGCTTATTCGAATTTTCCCTCTTCTTTTCTTGGTTAATTTATCTAAGGATCTGTCAATTTGTTTATCTCCTCAAAGAACCAAGTTTTCATTTCATTGATCCTTTATGATTTTTTGGTTTCAATTTCATCTGGAGTTGCTCTGATCTTTGTAATTTTTTTTTTTTTTTCTGCTAGCTTTAGGTTTGGTTTGTTCTTGTTTTCCTAGTTTCTTGAGAAGTGATGTTAGGTTTTCAATTTTTAATCTTTCTGCCTTTTTGATGTAGGCATTTAGTGCTATCAAATTCTGTCTTTGGCTGGCACGGTGGCTCACGCCTCTAATCCTAGCACTTTGAGAGGCCGAGGTGGGAGGATCGCTCAAGGTTAAAAGATCGAAACCAGCCTGAGCAAGAATGAGACCCTGTCTCTACTAAAAATAGAAAGAAATTAATTGACCAACTAAAAATATATAGAAAAAATTAGCCAATCACGGCGGTGCATGCCTGTAGTCCTAGCTACTCAGGAGGTTGAGGCAGGAGGATCGCCTGAGCCCAGGAGTTTGAGGTTGCTGTGAGATAGGCTGATGCCACGGCACTCTGGCCAGGGCAACAGAGTGAGACTATCTCAAAAAAAAAAAAAAAAAATTCTCTCTTAGCAGTGATTTTACTGTATCCCAGATATTATGAAAAGTTGTGTTACTATTATCATTAATTTAGAAAATTTTTTAACTTCTATCTTGTTTTCATTGTTGACCCAAAGATCATTCAGAAGCAGGTTGTTTAATTTCCATGTGTTTGTATAGTTTTGAGAGTTCCTCTTAGAATTAATTTCTAGTTTTCTTTTGCTGTGGTCTGAGAAGATATTTGATATGATTTTGATTTTTTTTAATTTGAGACTTGTTTTGTGACCTAACATATGATCTATCTTGGAAAATGTTCCATGTGATGATGAGAAGATTGTATATTCTGTAGTTTTGGGGTAGAATATTCTATAAATGATTGTTAAGACCATTTGTTCTAGAGTCTCATTTAAGTCCAGTGTATCTTTGTTGATTTTCTGCCTCAATAATTTGTCTAGTGCTTTTAGTGGAGTGTTGAAATCTCCCACTATTATTATATTGTTGCCTATCTCTTTTTTTAGGTCTATTAGTATTTCTTTTAAGAATCTGCATGCTTCAGTGTTAGCTACATATATACTGAGGATTGTTATGTTTTCTTGTTGAATTCCTCCCTTTTCCATTATATAATTACCTTCTTTGCCTTTTTTATTGCTACTCCGGGTCAGTCTAGTGGTGACCAATTCTCTCAGTATTTGCTTGTCTGGGAAAGACTTTATTTCTTCCTCATTTGTGAAGCTTAGTTTAACAGGATACAAAATTCATTATCATTTGTTCTAGAGTCTCATTTAAGTCCAGGGTATCTTTGTTGATTTTCTGCCTTAATGATTTGTCTTTCTTTTGAGAATATTGAAAATAGGACCCTAATCTCTCTTTCTGCTGCAAAGTCCGTTGTTAGTCTGATGAACTTTCCTTTGCAGATAATTGGCTGCTTTTATTTTTTTTTTTCTTCATGTTGATTGTAGATAATCTGATGAGTATATCTCTTGGTGTAGATTGTCTTGCAATTTATCACCCTGGTGTTTTCTGAACCTTGTCTAGCTGGATATCTAAGTCTCTTTGAAAGACCAGGGAAGTTTTCCTCAATTATTACCTCAAAGAGGTTTTCCACACTTTTTACTTTTTCTCCTCCTCTCTCAAGAATATCTATGACTCATAGGTTTTGATATTTTACATAATCTTGTATTTCTTGAAGACTTTGGTGGTTTTTTGTTTGTTTGTTGTAATTCTTTTTCTTTATTTTTGTCTTACTGGGTTAATTCAAAAGACCTGTCTTCAAGCTCTGAAATTCTTTCTTTGGCTTGGTCTATTCTATTGTTTGAGTTTTCAGTTGTGTTTTTTAATTCCATCAATGTGTCTTTCATTTCCAGAAGTTCTGTTGTTTTTAAAATATATATATATATATATCTCTTTCATAAATGTTTTTTATCCATGTCTTGAACTTTTTTTTTTTCCGTTTCTTTGTTTTGGTTTTCAACTTTCTCTTGGATCTCATTGAGCTTCCCTACAACATATATTTTGAATTCTTTATCTCTCAGTTGATAATTTTCCTTTTGGTTAGGTTCCATTGCTAGAAAGCTAGTGTGATCCTTTGGGAGTGTCAAGGCAGTCTGTGTTTTCATATTGTCAGAGTTTTTACACTGACTCTTATCTGGAGAAGTTGTCGCTTCTTAATTTTGAATTTATTTTCAGTTAGATAAGACTTTTTTATTTATTTATTTTACTTTATCTTATTTTTTCCTCTGAGGATATGCCTGTAATATATGTTGTGTCTTTTTATTTAATTTCAGTTTGGCTTACTTACAGGGGACAAGGCTCTGTGTTCCTTGGTTGTAGATAACCTTTGTGCGCTGGCTTTCTCAGATGCCGATTCTTGTAGGCATGTCCTGGGCTGCAGTTGAACCACCTGGCCAGTAGGTGGTGCTCACGTGGAGCCCGTTACAAGCAAGAACCTGTGGGTTTGTGGTTGATCTCAGTTTGATGAAGTGGTAGAGTGGTCTGTGAAGTGCCTGATGTCCTGCGTTCCCTTCTCAGCCCTGGAGAGGTGGACAAAGCTGGGCGGAGCTGGACCACCAAGGTCACCTTTATACACCCCAATGATGAGTGGAGGTACCAGCCTTGACACGGTGGTGGGGGAACTTGTGTTGAATTGCACTGTTTCCACCAGAGATGGGAGGAGGAAGGGGACTGCACCAGCTCCAGGACCTGGGGAGGAGATGCGCGATCCACCTCCCTATCCCCGTACTGTCCCAGGGCTCATGACTTTCAGTTCAGATAGACACTGTCATTTTCCTCCAGGCCATAATGTAGTTGAGGGCTGCTAAAAACGCCTTTCCCACAGCTTTCTGCCCAGATGGCCTCAGGGAGAAACTTCTCTCAGCCCAAAATAGACAGCTTCACAGCCTATCTGTACTCCACTGCGAGAAGCTGGAGCTCCTAAAAGGGAGGGGCCTGGGCCCTGCCCTCTGTGCAGGCCTGGCCTGCCCTTGTGGTAGGGCACACTGTCAGTGGAGGTGCAGATGCTCCTAAATCCCCTGGAGTGACCATCCGCCATACACCTCTGCTAGCACTCCACAGGAACAGCTGCAGGTGCATCAGCCACAGTGGCAGGGGGGATGAGGACAAGTCCCCAAATGAAGGAGAGTGTGGGCTCTGGTCCCCTTTGTCCCAACGAGTTCTTGGGCATGCTGCACTCTCCTCCCACATAAGGGCATCCTGTCCTGAGTGTCAAAACTCTGGGGATCCCACAGTTCCCCCAGGATCCACCAGTCCCCTGCGGCCGTTGAAGTCTGGGTAGGTACTGGGAAATGTTTGTAGGGCATCCAGTGATGCAGGGACCCAAGGGCTAAGATCCCCTGAGCAGCAGCTGCAAAAATGCGGCCTCTCTGTATAGGGATGGAAATGAGCTGCACCGTCCATGCAGACCCAGGCTTGGTGGGCACACTGTTAGTGGAGGTGCAGCCCCACATACATACACAAGCCCAGGACTGACTGTCCCCTGGAACATCCATGCCAAACTCCCATGGGAGCAGTTGCAGCTATGTCTGCAGCAGTGGGTGGTGGGAGTAGTCTCCGTCTCCGTGTCCTTTCCTGGGCACCACTGCCACTTGTCCTTTGGGGTAGAACCTCACTCCTCCTTCTACTGGAGGGATGTAGACACCTTCAATTCACAAGCAAGAAGCTCTCAGGTGAAGGAGGAAATGAGTTCTAATTTCCTTTGTCCTAAGAGGTGCTTTGGTTCACTGCATTTTCCCTTTCCCCAGTGGTAGCCTGCCTTAAGGGTTAGAATTCTGGGAATCCCATAGTTCTCCTGGGTCCTATTGGACATTTGTGGTAGTCTCACTCTGAGCGGGTGCTGGGGAAAGTGTTTGGGGGATCCAGTGATGTGGAAACAGAAGGGCTGAGGCTCCCTGGGCAGGACAGAGGCCCACAATGGGTGCATAGGCAGCATGGTGCGCACTGCCTCACCTCAAGTCTGTGGAGAGGGGAAGAGACACCGCGTAGGCTGGTAGCATGGTGATCTACCCTTAAGAAGTTTACAAATCACCAACTGAAGCAGTGCTTGGGATTGTAAGAGTAGAGTGTCTCTCCTACATTTCAGAGTCAGTAGTCTGCCACAGGAGTGAGGGAGCAAATGGAAACACCCTCACCTACCCTTTCCATGGGACTCCAAATTCCTTGGGTATTGATCTCTGCTAAACTTTTGTTCCTTCTTATTCAGGACTCAAACTTCTTCCCATGGGCTCTCTGGTGGGTTCTGGTAGTCTTCCTTTAGTATTCTACATGGGCCATGCTTCTTTACTGGCAAATTTGAATCTCCTCTCTGAGGAGAACTGGTGACCAATGTCCCTAGTCAATCATCTTGGAAAAAAAAAGGGACTTGCTTTTTTAACTCAAAATTATGCTTTTGATATTTATCCCTGTTGTTCAATATAGCTTTTTATTTCCTTTGCTGCTATATAATAGTCTGTTGTGTGACTATGCTATCTTGATGGAAAATTTTTATGTTTTCCAGTTTTTTTACTTTTATGAATAATGCTGCTATCAACATTCATGTGTATCTCTTGGTACATGTGCACAAAATTTTATCACTGGATTGTAAAGGGTTTAATGGATCACCTTTGAGAGAAAATATCAAATTATTTTCCAAGATAATTTGAAAATTGAAATTATCAGCTTGCCTTCCAAGCAACAGTAGATCAGACTTCGCACTGCTCCATATCATTTTCAAAAATGCTATAATCAGAGTTCTAATTTCATGTCGTCTTTTACATTTTTGTTGGTTTGCTTTTTTGCTTTTGTTGCTTTCTTGCTTTAGAATGGAAGGATGCTTAGAGACTAACTCTATCTTTTGCAAGCCTGAGATTTCTCAAATAGTGTAGCTTATCAAACCTCAATTATTCTGTAGTTAAAAGATCACTTGGTGCTCTAAGTCAGCCATATTGCCTCTCTTTGTTCACTTGCTATTTGAAAGATTATTCAAAGGTTGCTAGATATAAGTTCGATATACAAAAGTTGATTACAGTTTTCCACATAAACAACAATCAAATATAAACAATATACTCTTTAAGAAATATAATTTAAATTACTAACTAAAAATATATGCTATCTAAAAATAAATTATAAAAAGATGTGGTAAAGCTATTAGGAAGAAAATTATAATATTTAATTGATTATCAGATACAAAATGGACAGATATACTGTTCATTGATAGAAGACTCAAGACTTATGAAGGAAAATTTTTAACACAATGTAGTAGTATTAAACAATGTAATAGTATTGGTGTAAGAATGCAAAATAGACTAATAGAACAAAATCGAGAGCCAAGATACCTATGTCCAAATAAAGACACATGCATTAAATAATATAGCTCTCATTGAGATTGATGAAGAAAGGTAAATATATTCAGTAAATATTACTGACACAAATATCTTTAATATTGAAAAAATTTTCTAATGCTGTACACAAAAATCAATCTGAGACACATCAAAAACTTAGAGAGAAATTCCTAAAATTTTAGAAGATAATCAAATATATTACCTTGGAGTAAAGAATGATACTGTAAATAAGAGATAAAAAGGAAAAACTATAAAGGAAAAATTAATAAACTCAAAAATAATACTGTTAACAATCTTAGGTATATACCCAAGAGAAACTCTTGTACATGAAGACAAATACAAGAATGTTGAAAACAACTGATTGTGATAAAAAAAAAAGAAAGAGCTAAATGTCTAGCAAATAGAGAATAACATGTTAAAAAATAGAACACAATATAGCAGTTTAAGTTAATGAATTAGAGCTATATTTATCATCATAAATAACACTCCAAACTATAATTCTGAGTGAAAAGAAGTAACATGGAGAAGGATACTTTCATCTTTGACTTTTGCCAAAATATGTTACCATTCAGAGATGCAAACTGGTAGTAAATTCATAAAGACATGGATGGAAATGTTAACCACATTTAACGTAGCAATTACTTAGGAGGCAATGGGAGAAGAAAGAATGGGGTATGTGGGGTTACACAGGGACCTTCAACCATATAAATAATATTTCATTTCTTAAGCTTGATACATCAATGTCCATTTTATTTGTTATGCTTTTTTTGATATTTCATACATTCCTCAAAATATATATTTAGTTCTTTTTTATTAATACTTTATGAATTTATGGCTAATTAGGATATATACTATTTGGTTTAATTTTTATTTTATTTTTAGTTTATATTAACCCATCTCAGTTCCATAAAGTTAAAAACATAAAAATTGGCTAACAATTGTCCTAATTGTTATGTTTAAATCTTTTCTACAATAAAGTTAGCTGCCCCAAAATCAAAAAATCCTGTATTGACTCTATGTGATGTACTGTACCAATTGTTAGAAAGGCAGAAATAAAAATACACACACACACACACACGCACATGATCCCTGCTCTGGAGGATGTCACAATTCAGTGAAGAAGATCAGCATGTGCATAATTATAGTGTAAAATACAATGTAATATATAAAGGAAACTAATGAACTGGGTCATGAGTATGAATAGCAGTGTCAGGCATTCAAGATAAAGGGACACCATATTTAAAGGTGAAGTTGTAGACAAAGTATTAACTGTTTCAAAATTTTGTGTTTTCTAAAGACTATTCAAATGCTGACCCTGTTTATCTTGAGGAAGTTAAATTGACTTTAAGTTAAAAGTTCTAACATGCTACTCTTATCATTCTTCCTATTGTTCCAATCTAACAAAATTTTCAGTTTGTTTTCTGGATACTTTTGTCACCTATTGCTCAGTTTGTTTTAATTATGGAATTTGGGTTCATTCTTAATTTCCTATAGGAACAGTAATTAACTACTCTAGGAATAGTAATTTTACCTAGTTCATAAATAAGCATATACTAAACAATACTACTGTGCTATAAATCTTATTTATCTAGTTTATAGCTCTGGCTTCTTGAAGATAAAACTGTTGTTCCTCTATTGGAAAATGAAGTAGTGTATGATTGAAATGGGGGCTGGGGGAGAAAGAGAGAGACCCAAGTTTAATCTAGTTTAGGGTTTGAGTATTTGAGTAACTGGCTTTCTTTAGTGTTGGCTTCAATAGGACAACATGTGCCACAGTGTGATTGCTGCTCTAAGAGAAACTCAATCTGCTTGGAGAGTACAGAGAGGCAGAAGAATTTCCCTGGGAGAACAGGAGAAAGTCTAATGTAGGAGGTTGCATTTAATCTGGATCTTGGCAACTAGGAGGACTTAAAGTGGGCAGAAAGAGAAGGAAGAAATCATAATTAAGTGGAATAAGTCATATACAAAAAATGCACAGTGGCTAGTGACTAAAGAATAAAAATCAGATCAAAGACAAAAAGTTCTTGGGTGGTGACTTTAATAGTAATTAATTAATTAAGTAATCAGTTAGCAACTTGACTGAGTGCTTACTATGAACAGACTACTGTGTTCAAGAGATTATGTCCTCAAAGAATTTAGCAATCCAAAGGATGAAGTAAATACACATACAAATAAATCTAAAATTAAAATACAGTTTATATTAGAAATTAAGACGTATGCCTGGGCTCTAGATATACAAAGAGAAAGTTGAATCTTACCTGAGCACCAAATGAACACAAGACTCTAGTGTCAGAAACACCTTTTCAACAAAAATACCAAGTTACCTTGACTTGCATATTTATTCTCCCCACACTCCTGGAAATAGCCCTCATGTGAGATATGTCTGGAACACCCAATTATCATTCTCAGTACATAGCTATCAGAAAATGAAAATATTTATCAGAAAATAACATGATAAAGTGTTATAGCAACATACACATATTAAATAGAATCTTCCAGCATTGGTGAAAGCTCAAGTTTTTCAGTGCCCTTCACCTCATGCAAAAGACCTAAAAATTGGATAGAAGTTTCTTGTTCCAGATTCCAGCATCTCCTTCTGGTTTTTTGGCCTTTCTCAGCTTTTCTCAACCTTCTTGGAAGCAGCAGGGTATTCTACTGCCTCTGACACATTCTCAGCTAGTTTGCACTGAAATAATCTGCATTTTTGACTCATAGTCTTAGCAGAAAAGAGGACACATTGAGCTTTAATATGATATTGATGCCTTCTTCCCTTTTTCTTTTCTTTCTGATATTGGTACTTTAATCCATTCACTATTTGCTCAACTTTCCCTCAAATAGATTCTTAGCTCAATCCTTCTCCGTCCTCCTTCCTTTCTCCTGAACACACACGTACATGCATGTGTGCACACGCACACTCACACACCTGCCAGATTACAGACTCTCTCTTTTTTTTTAATTTCATCATATTATGGGAGTACAAATATTGTTAAGGTTACATATATTGCCCTTGGCACCTCTTCCCTACCCTCCCCACCCGCCGTGTCAGAGTTTCAAGCGTATCCATCCTCCAGGTGGTGCGCATCGCACTCGTTATGTAAGCATACTCCCAGACTCTCTTTTTGAACTGTCTCTGGAAGTTCTGCTTTCTTTTCTTCTACGGATTCTTTCAGCCTTATTTTGTGTTTAGAGCTTCCTCAGCCGCTGGGTGCAGGCCCTCACAGGTGCCTAGAGCCCTGCTCTGGGATGCAAAACTCATGGGTGTGCACCCCCAACTCAGCTCTTTCTGCATTTGTGCCCAGGCCCCTGCCAGGGAGGAAGGGCAGAGTAGTTGCTGGACAGGTACTGGGGAGCAGGCTAAAATTTGGTCCACAGAGGTGGAAGGAAGCAAGACTGCACATCAACTGAGTTCCAAGCCTTCATGAGACCTATGCTATCCCATCAGATTCACTTACTAAACACAAAATCAAAGATACAATTATGAATACAAATTAAATGATTAACAATTCGAAGATAATGACAGCAAAGCATTTAAATGGCCAGGGGTGGGTGGCTTCTTGAGTGTGAGGCTCTGTGTGTCTGTACTGATCACAAGCTCATGCAATTGAGTAAGGCCACATTACTCAATAAGGTAAGGCCACATTACTCATTACTCAGTAAGGATTCAGTGTCACCATACTATTATTTTTAAGCTTTTCTTGACAATTTCTGTGGACCTGAGAATCTGAGACAGGAAGAGGAGAACCATGCCTACTTTGATAAAGGAGCAAGGAAGGACAAGGTAGAAAAAGGAGAAATGTTCCTCTAAGGCATGGAAAGAGTTGAAATAATACTACCAGAAGTACATGTAAACTCCTGGAGGTTTCCCTCAAACTCTTTTGGAATTGAATTCTTTTAATGAAATTTTATGTTGACTTTGGAAGTAATAACTACCCCTCATCAGGCACCAGGATATCATTGAGCAATTTTATGTGCTTCTTTTTCTAAAAGAAATGTGCAACTTGGGCTTAATACAAATGCTGTATCTAATTAGGTTGAACCATATGAAATTGCTGATATTCAACCATTTCTGACCTACAAAAACAGCAGTTTTATGTGGTTTCACCTAATATTACCCGAGTCAATGTTATTTTCTCCTTTAACAAGTATACACAAATATTGTGTCTCACATCTCATTTTCTTCAATCTGCCTTCAGTTGCTTGGTAATTGTGCGATATTATATCAATTTTTAATAAAAATATTTCAGCATTTTTCTGAACATATTTCTGTTTCTATGAAGTTTAAGAAGATACCATTTCATAGCATTAGAAAATTGATCAGCCCTGATTAAGTAGAAAGTACATCAAGGTTAGAAGCAAACATATTTTCCTTGATGGTAAGATGGAAACCAGAAGATACTGACCTAGTTCCTTGGAGCTTTCTTTCACCATGTGCTCATCAGACATTGCTTTACGTGTTTAGTCTTCTAAAAAATCAGGCAGACCTATGGAGGCAAATTTATTTTTTAGTTCTTTTTAGTTCTCTTTTTTGGCTCAGTGCTACATATTTGAAATTGGTATACATTCTCTTTAGTCAACCAATTTTTTTCCCTTAGCCTGATAATATGCAGGAGGCAGAAAGAAGTATAAGGTATTAATTGACTCTTTCAAATAAAAATTTTTCATCCAGCCTAGTTCTTAGACTGGGTCCAGAGACTGACAAGGAGAGGCCACAAAAGACATTGGGTGGTGAAGAAAAGTTGCTGGTCTCAGTGCTAAACTCTAAGACCTACATATTTCCAAATGTTCTGTTTGTGCAACTGACTTTCTTCCTTTGATTTAAATTTCTGGTGTATTTGGATTGTAAGAATTTCTTACTCTTTAGATATTTTTAAAATAAATGAATATCAGTTATAGAATGCTTTCTCTTCGGACAAAGCAAATTTTGTTTTTGAAATCAGTAACTCAAGAGCATAATAAAAGTGATGAAAGTACATTATTTCCTAAAGTCATAATCATGACAACTAGCAAAAATTCAGTTAGAAAAATCAGCAACACTAATGTTACAACCAAACTTTCATATAGTGCTTTCTTTCTGGAAAAAAAAATGTAAGATCGAAGAAAACCAAGATATTTAAATTTCATATTTTGAAAGCGGCTTGCCGAATTTTATAATTTGGAAAAAAAGTATGAAATTACTTAAACCTAAATAATTAATGTTGTATGACTTATGAGCATCATTGATCAACTTTTACTCCAAAAATCAAGGAAATTTGACCCTGAGTGCCTCTGGCCTATATTATAGCATCAATTGTCAAACTTCCTTTTTTCTTTTTAACCACAGAATTGTTATTCCTGTATGTCGACTGCAGACTCTACCTTAGTTTGGGAGCTATTAACATCTATCAGGATCAATTGTACATACTTGAACTAAGAAAAATTTACTTGACAACTCTAATGGCTGTGAAAAAGCCATTACAGAGCCAGGGAGAAAAGGGGGGAAAGAGGCCAAGGCATGCCAAAGAACCAGAGGAGGAATTTTTCTCTTACTAACTGCTACCATTCTTCCTCTTTCTATTTCTAGCCCCAACTCTGCATTTTTTTCTTTGTCTGTTTTTGCAAAGTTAAATGAATATTTCTCAATGCTTATGCCGTTGTTCTTTGCTGAAAACATGTGTGTGGAACAGAGGGACACAGCCTGGGAGCTCTGGGCCACTGGGAACACATGGCTGTGCAGTGTGATTGCAGCCGAGGGGCCCAGCAAGCACTGGGGACAAGACTGTCCTTTAAAAGAGCAGCAAGGAGCATGAAGGAAATCGTGTAATAGGTGGTATTCGTCAGGCCACCAGAGCAGCACTACCTTGTATTCAGTTCTGCCCAGAAGCCTTTCAATCAGCAAATAAGGGATGATGCCATTGGTGAGTAGAATCACTTCTCAGAGTCTTTTTCATTATTTGTCAGAGCTGCTTCACCCAACAGATTCCTTACAATTCCAAGCAGAATTTAAAGTACATACACCTAGAAAAGGTAACCATAAATCCTTCTAAGTTCAGCTAAATTACTTGCAAATTTGCACTGCAAAGGATTTGGGCAGCCTTAATTAACATTCCTCTATATAAACCAAAAAAGGTGTATGATTCATATTGCCCTCTGATGAGTAGTTGCCATTTTCCCCCAATACATTAAGAATTTACTAATTTTTTTTCTGATCCTGCCTCCTGTTGTATTTATATTTCATAAAGCAACAACATGTGTAAAAATGTGTATTGTCCTGAAGACGACTGCAGAGAGAGATGGTGGGGATCGGGGCTGTCCGAGAGCTGTGCCATTGATTTTTCAAATCAAATGACTTGTTTATGAAAATAATTCTATAACCTCAGCATCTATTTAGAATGCAGCAGACATCTTTCCCGGGAGAAGAAATGCATCAGAAAAGAAAAAAAGAGAGAGAGAGAGAGAGGGAAGAAAGAAAAAAAGAAAAGAAAAAAACAGATTTTACTTTTAGCTCATCTTCAGATTTGCAAGGGACAATAAGCGAGATTCATTAGGCCATTTGTTTCTGTCATCTGCCATGATTCAAAATGAAATACTAAATGTTTCATGGACTCAGAAAAAGAGTAAAATTTGTCTTTGTGTTGGCTATGCAAAGACGGTGTGGCTTACAGCCCCCATACAAGAGGCCTGACGGATGAAAGGGGGCAGGGTGGTGCCGTCTGAATGATGATGGGCTAATATCATCACCCTCTTGTCAGCTGTAATAGGCTTTTCCTCACAGAAATAATTCATAAAACCGCTACATTATATTCTATCCCTGACAGGCCCTATCTATCCTCCAACCCAGCAGGCTCACAACTAATAAGAAAATATGTGGTTCAGGAACCCTGAAAAATTAAACAGGTAGTTTATGAACAATTTGTTTCATGGGGATGTTTATTATGTTTATTAAATATTGAGCCTTTAATGTTTTCCCAGTGCAGATGATATCATAAAAATGCTGACTTAAGCCTCAGATGTATTCTTAGAAAATGACATTTTACAGCACTAGTAGTACATAGTAAATAACTAAATTATAGCAGCTTCTGTGTGTGTATAGAGACAGTATGTAGAAAATGTAATTTATAATGTATCTTTATGTACATGTGTTTGTGGGATGCATCCCTGTGTATTGCAGTCAAGCTTCCTTCGTAGGCTCAGGTTTAAAAGTAAGTTGGGGAATACCATTATTTTAGTGCTTGTCTTGGGGAAGGTCAGCCTGAGATTTGTTTTATTGCCGGTACTAAAGGAGAAACCTTCAGTTCAGTGTTTCAGGCATCAAGAGTACACATACTCCGGGCACTGATAATAAACTTAATCAGGAGTGTTACTTTGTAAGTACAATTTTTATATAAATCCTTTACCTGGTTTTCTCTGGAGACCAATGTGTGTGAGAATATGAGGGTAAAATGGCTCCTGGTAATGTGATGTTCTTTATTTGAAAAGTATCAAATTAGATACAGAAACTGTTCTGCAGAGAGCCGGCGGAGAAAGTGCATGAAGCATGTTCTTCCTGTGCCCATACCTTGCACATTACTAGCTTTGCTGTCATAATATATTTAATCAGCGTGACAGTAAATGATCTTCTGCTGTAGACAAGAAAGTGGAAGATTATCTGCATCTTACAGGGTTAATGGCCCTTCCATAATAAACAATACCCACAGTATGAAAATAAGGCAATAATTCACGTACATATTTCAGAAAGCACATGCCCAAGGTGATTTACAAAGGAAGTTGGATCAAACCTGTGGTTAAATGCTATAGCGCTCCAGGGCACAGCTTTACTGATCTCAGAAGGACATCTTAATTTACTAGATATACCTGCAGAGAAACATACACACAGGCATTTTGTAATGAATACATCCTCATAGGGTTTCGCCAAGGGTATAGGTACATGTAATGTGAAAATTCAGATGAAATAGAAAATATCAGCATGAAGAGGTTAAATGCAGGGTCTATTTGAAGAGTGGTTATCAGGAATCAGCTTCAAACTAGGGGAGTTCTTTAGAGGCCACTCATGGACCTTTGTTGTCTAATACTTTTATAAATATCCAAAAGCAAGGAATAGAGACAAACTGACCCAAGCTTGAGGATGACCCCAGAATCTAGCATCCAAATTAAGGGTGGCTTTTGTAAATTGTGAGGCATGGTCAGAGGTTCATCAGAAAGGACAGGTACCCTTAGGCAGGAAAGCTAAGCTTGCCCATATGAGATAGGGGATGCCTAACTCTTTTCAGGTGCAGGAAAAACCTTTCTTGCTTTCATTGTGGATGATAAGCCAGTTGATAATAAAACAGAATGAGTATCTAAAATTCAAGAAAGACACTACAACTATGAAACTAGGGAGTATAAAATAACCCTTGTGTTCAGAACTGTTCAGCTCTAAGTGTTTTCAATGTAGCTGCTATAAATAAAGAGCAGCATGGAGAATTTGGACAAAAATGGTTAAGGGATTGAGCTATATATCTTGCGGAAGAGAATAGTGAGGATGACTAACAAACTTTATTTCTAACAGGATTCTTATCCAGAGATTGGGAACAAACTGTTTTCCTCTCCACCAGTAAATTGGCCCAGCAGGATGGATTAAGATTAAATGCATTATGTTTTTATAATGGGATCACTAAATATCAGATTAGGAAGAAAAATATATTCTGTCTCTGAGATTTTAAAAGTAGATTTGATCTTCATTTATTAGCAATAGGCTAAAAGCATTCTGTCCTTAAGAGAAGGGGTTTGGATGTTTAACCTCTTTTAGTTCCTTCCAGCTTGAAGAATTTACAAATCCATGGTTGAATGACCATGCACACAGTTTCTGACATTTCCATTTAGCGCATATTTTAATAATGATTAGGCCTATCTGAGGCTTCTTTTAAATTTAATTTAAAATGATAAAAACTGTAACTGCCTCTCCTATCCCAAATACCTTCTCCAAGCGGTAGGTTATTTGCTAATACAGTGGAGAAATTATTTATTTCAACTTAAATCCGTTTGGGATTTTATGTCTTGGTGTAGACTTTCTGAGGTGAGGCTGCCACTCCTGGAGGTGATACCCACTGAAAGGTAGTGGTTAGTTCTTACTGGGGTGGGATGGCCCTTTGTATCCTGACTGTGGCTTTTCTATGCAGTCTGCACTTATTTATGAAGCCAAGAAGCCCTGAATAGTTCTCTGTGCACAACACAGACAAAATGGATAGCAGTTTGTGGGAAGAAAAAATTTACTCTGGGTCATTAAAGAACCATGAACATCCTAAAGAGCATTAGGCTATGTTTGGTCTCAGGGGCACATGTTGTGCTACCAATTTCAGACATTCTCCTTTTTAGAGGGAGGCAGTTGGTGGCAATTAATTACCCCTGGATATAGCACATACAGCTGCAGCCTATGTATGGAAACAGAAGAGAAAATTAGATTTAATTGGCCTTAGCACAATCAAGAATGTGGCATTTATTTAATTATGAATTGTTGGGAATAGAACCTTGATTAGTGTTTGATTGCATTTTTAATATTAATAATATAATTAATAACACATACAGCACATAAAAATGAAATAAGCTTCTTGCATGTTACATTAAGGTATTGCATGTTATTTTTAGAGACACATGAAGTGTGTTCTTTTGACAATCAAAAAATTTCTCGACTATATCAAAAATGAAGGGTTTGTTACCCTTGAGTGTCAGCCACATTGATTATTTCAAAGTTTTTCTTTATCAAGCCAGGGCCTGACGCATCCTCCGCAGACCTTGTATTAGTTGGTGAAATGATTCATTGAAACCCAATTTATTTTCTATTTTGGTCTGCTTTTTGGCTTTGAAGTTAAAATGTTTGTCATTAAGTGCCCTTGTATCTTTTACTTGGTAATAACAGGGATTTTTTTTTTAAAGGAAAAAAAGTCTGAAGTTTAAACTAAAAGTACAGAAAATAAAATAGTCTAGCTATATGGAGCTTTTAAATTTGTCATAATTCCCAAGTACTGCTTTAACTTTTATGGAAATATTTGCCTAGGAAATATCTTACATCATATTAATAAAATAATTATACTTACACTTCGATTATTTATGTAGTATTTTTCCTGGTTCGTATATCTTAAATAGAATTCTTAAAAATGAGACCCCAGAGTTTTTTTGTTAACTCTATGGTTTTGCAGGATGAACATTTGCTCCCAATTTAATGGAACATACTGTATTACAATCTGCATTTAAACAGTGTTTCCCTGGTGGGAATATCCCCCAAATGCCACACAGACTAAACAAAATGAATGCTTCTGACTGCCATGCTGTATTTAAAAAATCTGTCTTATATTCCACACGTGCCAGGCAATCTTTCTGCACAGTTTCACACAAAAGCAGCAGGATTAGAAGTGCTTTGCTCTTGCATCAAGCATTTGTAAATAGAGGAAAAGCAACACTCTATGGTCCTACAGATGTTTATAAACTGTAGCAGTTGTGTGTTCTAGAGAATAAGAGAGGAATTGTCTTACTACACTTGTACTAGTCCCAGTGACTTACTGTGCTGTCTAGAGATCACTGTTTATTCTTAATTCTTCCACCCCTGCAAATGGGATGCTGAAGTTTTACACCCTCAGAATTAAGTGGAGAGAAGGAATTGAACAGTGATACAAGTACAGAAGGTGAGCAAGAAGCTAGCAAGGCCAACCATAGATTCACAAGGTCAAGGCTTGGAAAGAGGGTAATTTTACAGAGAACAGCGTTTCTATTTTCCTTTTCTTAAATTTTTTATTCTCTTTTTTTTTATCAGATGAAGAAAAAATATTTTCATAGAGGATGCTTGACACTTCTTCATTTCATCAAACATTTTTAAAATACTTGCTGGGTATCTATATCCCTGGGTAAGTTATACTGCTATCAAAATTAAAGATGGGTTTGCTCCTAGAAATCATTAAAGAACCTTAGAATAAAAAGTAATTGTATTATTATCTTTTTTATGTGGGACACCCAGAAGCAGTGCTCAGGGAAGACTGCTCCAGCCTTGGAGTCAGGAGATCTAGTTGTCAATCTTGTTATTCTGCCAGGAATCGACTGAGTGAACTTGGACTCATCATTCTTTCTCTTGAACTCAATTTCCTCATTTGCAAAATGAAAACATTAGGTTCTTTAGAATATCTCTGAGGCCCCTTCATATCTAATATTCTATTCTTTTCCATAGCATTGAGGGGAAATGCCGAAGCCTTAAAAAGAGAAGAGAAAGTCCTCAAATTCAAAAATATTTTCTAAAGACATATAGAAACCAGATAGGTATCCAAAACAACAGAACAGATTCTTCTTGGCAAAAAATATCCCTGTGAAATCCAACTCAAAAGACCAAATAGAATAGGGAGTAGGAAGAAGCAATTGTTTTCTTTTGTTTTTATCAGGAGCAGGGAGACATTTTCAGAAATACGAGGGAAATCTAGTTGTCGTTGGTTGCTCTGTGATCTTCTGCAGAGCGAACTCCATCTGGCATTGGTGTGCTTGGGTATCCTGCCCCGCTGGTGACTCTAGCCCTTCAGATAAGGATGGGTTGGTGTTGAGGAAACATCTCAGCTCCCCCTTGAATCGGCCTTTAAAAGTTAAACAGGAGAAAGAGACATGCAAAGTGAATAAAATCATACCTCACATTATAGCAGCATTTGGCATTTGATGCCATACTTCAGAAATAATAGTTAAACATTAACACATATGTGGACATTTATACGTGTCTATAGACATAACCCCTGCCTTCCTGCTAACTTCCCTGCTAAGTTGAGCTCACTGTTATTGTTTAATTAGTAGTAGAGCTGTTTTCAAGATCTGACAGTTGGAAGTAGCTACATTTTGTAAAGTTAAATGAACTTGGGCCAGAAAAGAGTCCCTTATATGAGTAATTTTATATAAACATGTGGGAACTGAATGACTTGTTACTTTAAGCAGATGACAAGTATCATTATCCAAAGTGGTGTTGGTTTGGTGCAGGGACTGTGTGTGCTCCTAATGTACTTTCTTCACTTTTCTATAGGAAAACCCCTCAGATGCAGTGTGTAATAGCAGCATGTTCCTGTCTGTCAACAAAGACATCTAGGATATGGAATCACGACAGCAGCAGCTGGCAGAGACAGGCAGCAAACAACCCACGCTCGACAGAACCACCCAAACCTTTGGTGGCTAAGAAGCCAATTGCAAAGCAACAATTAAGGACCAGGATTTTATTTCCTATTCCTCCAACCCTATCTTCTCATCACTGTTTTTTTACAGAATATATAATTACAATAAAGACTTCCAATGAGAACAAGGCATAAGGGATTCTAGTAGCAATTATACTCAAAACAAAAATATTACAAACATACGCACACAATCCAGAAAATAAAGCTAGGTGAACATGAGCACATATCCGCTGGGTACAATTATAAAGAAGATGCATCCCAAACTTCATTATCAATGTATGATTTGACACGTCCCTTATAATGTAACTCATTACATTTACAAATAAGTCTTCACAGGTGTTGAGAATAGAATGGCTGGCTGGAGCATGTGTTTAATTCACAGGGAAGGAAGGGCATGCATGTTTATTGTGCAGGTGGCTACTGAAGGCTATCTAAAAATGTTTTTCTTTTGTGCTGAAAAAATATAAACATATATTTTTAAGATAAAAATTCTGTAAGTCATGGAGACTGTAAGTGCCTTGATAAGGTGCTGCCTTTTTTGGAGTTTATTGAAGAATCTTGGAGATAAATCTAGTCTTCTTTGGGCACCATGCTAGGCAACTGGGAATTGGAAAGGAGTGGGAAGTTGAGAAAAGAAAGGCAATCCTTTTTTTTTTTGGTTCAGGAGAAGCTTGTATTCATTAAAGGTTGTTTCTACATGTGACTTTCAGGCTACAAACTGACTGTGGATTTGTATTTCAGGAAAGGTGGAAAGGAGAAATGAATGACTTCTATATGCACTTGCCTGTAGTGTACAAATAGAACATACATACTCCTACTGCCAGTAGCCTCTCCTTTGTAAATAACCAGGTGCTGCTTCTTAAGACAGATTTCCAGGAACCTATTGCAGGACTGAATTCAGAGCCTTTTCTTATTATATGTTTTGTTTGTTTATTGGTTAATAACCGTGATTTAAGTTTTGAAATCTAAAAGTAAAACAGAGACTGGATTGGATTTGGGGGAAGTTTGACTACTGTGATGGAAAAGAAGTCATTGCAGCTGATAGGAGCTACTGCAAGGGATCAGATTACCTGTCCTCTTTGGCCCCAGATGTTTATGTTAGTGAAAGGTTTTCCCTGCCTCAGAATCCAGCCCCTTTGCCTTCCGATTTCCTCTCCCTTTGGTGAGCTATTTTAGTTTGTGTCCAGCTGCTCAACAAAACAGCATCACATCCCTGACACCAGAGGAGGAAATAAACCAACTTTTTTAAAAAAAGTGTTTTCATGTCAATGTTTTATAATTTTAAAAGATTGAAAAAACTTGTCTTCACATCATACATTGCAAATAACTGGGACACACAGACACTGAGGAAGAAAAACCAAATCAAACTTTTGCCTCGGGGAGGAATAAGCAAGAGAGGTTTTATTATTTCCATGTGTTATTTTGAATATATTATTCCGAACAGCACTTAGCACCTTCATGGTGCTAAATTAATTTAAAATGATAATATTTTCCCTTCCTTTCTAAGTGATTTCTTTTGTGGGTGTTGTAGGGTACAGGTGGTGGGCAGAAAACTTGGGGATTTTGATCCTGCGTGAGAAATATTTCAAGTTGTTAAGTTTTTACATACACAATTTGTTGCTGGGTAACAAACCATGGAGGTAGAATATGATTATATTTCCAGAATAGGTATTTTCATTGGGTGTATAAAAATGGTGTATTTATAAAGCTGTGCTAGATTTTTCAAAGCGTTTCACGGTTGTTATCTTACTTAACCCTTCAACCTCCCCAAGCGCTGGTTAGTTGACGTGGTACTTTACAGAATTTACAGAGGAGGAAGGTTAAATGACTTAATCCCAGTTGGGGGGGGGGTGGATGGCATCACCTGAAGCCGAATATTGTCTCCTCTACCTCACCAAGTACACACAGATTTTACTTGAAGTAGAAACTAATTATCTCTCTTGAATATATTTCCTCTTTACGTTCTAGGAAGCCAGGCCCCATGGCTTATGATGGACTAGAAAGAGTTTTCCAGGGAGACACGACAAAGGCCCTTGTGAAGAAGGCACACTGTAATAAAATGTAGTTAACTCATAACTACCTCTTTATTCTTTGCTATTAGTTTTGTTTTTGTTTTCAGAAAAGGATGATGAGCCTGGTAAAAAGGAATCTATGACTCCTCAACCAGAGACGGACCCGGATGGAGTGACGTCTCCATTTACCCTTCTCTTTACAATCTGGGACTTTGGAGTGTTTCCCTTTCCTCCCGTTTCTCTGTGCTGGTTCCTCCTTCTCTCTATCAGAACCAATTTCAGGGATTGAGTTGGAAGCATTCTCTCACGTTCTGGGAATTCAGGTTTTACAGACACACACACACACACACACACACACACAGACTTTAAGTGAGACAGATTTTTGTCTTTCTTTCCAAGGAATCAAGGGAGAATAACTTTTCACTTAACAATCACTGGTATGGAAAGGTAAATTGGAAAGCAGACTTGAGTGATAAATAGATGTTTAAAAGAGAAGAATGAAAATTTTAGGAGTGAATTGAAAGAAAAATAGCTTTGGCATTGTAGGGAAGGTATCGACACGAAGAGAGAGAAAAAGACAGGAATAGGGAGAAAATTAGAGGAACAGACACAGCTAGAGAAAGAGAGAAAAGAAAGACAAAATGAAAGAAGAAAGAGAGATAAGGGAAAGTAGGGAAAGGCAGGAAAGAAAGAAGGGGCAAGTGGGAAGGAAAAGAAAGAAAGGAGCAATTTAAAAAAGAATGGAGTAGAAAGAAAGAAGAGAGTATATGTACATTTCTAGAAGATAAAAGTCAATAAAGCTGGGTGTGGTGGTGGCTCACACCTGTAATCTATGCAGCAGTCTATGAGGCCAAGGCAGGACACTTACTTGAGGTCAGGAGTTCAAAACCAGCCTAAGCAAGAACGAGACCCCGTCCCTATTAAAAGTAGAAAAATTGGCAAGGGTTAGCAGTGCATGTCTGTAGTCCCAGCTACTCAGGAGTCTGAGGCAGGATGATCACTTGAGCCCAGGAGTTTGAGGTTGCAGTGAGCTATGATGATGCCACTGCACTCTAGCCTGGGTGACAGAGCAAGACTCTGTCTCAATTCAAAAAAAAAAGTAAAAGCAGAAAGTCTCAGACCAGAACTTGATTTTACAGACTTTGAAGTTAAGTTTCAAAGATGACTATGGTAATATTTAATATGATAAAGTAGTCAAGCATGGATTTTTCTTTTTAAGTCTGGTGGAAATATGGATATAGAATATTATAGGAGAACAGCTCAGTGGCCTTTTAAAATAAAAATTAAATAATTTAAGATTAATCACACCCTGAGATCGACTTTGTCTTAATTGTTCAAATGGGAAATCTTGATTAAGAATAGTTCAAAAGTTTAGACTCAAGTGCTTTGATAATGACTTATAATTAATATTAAACATGTTTCCTATGAATTATTATTTTACACATTTAAAAATATAGTTCTCTTGATTTATTTTAAAATTTGAGTAACTCATTAATGAGTCATGAAATTGAATTAGATGGTAGCAAACAATTAAAGAAATAAGATGGAATAAATAAGAATATATTAGGTTAAAACTGAAATGTAGAACTGAGTGCAGCAAATGTAGGAATGGTAAATATCAATTTTTGAACTTTTGTTTTATGTGTGTATAGGTGCCTGTGTGTGTGTGTGTGTGTATACATCCCAAAAGTAAATGCTTTTCTTACTGCACGTGATAGTCCAAAATGTTAGAAAAATACTGAACTGGGTGGTATTGAACAAAACTTTACACAGAATATGCATGTGTCAGGTTCTCTGAGCTGTTTTAATAGAATATTTATTCCTGATGGGAGGAAGATTATTTTACAATGTACCCATTTTGTTTTTCAGTCTGTCATATTTCCAGAGTTAATTTTTCATTCAGGAGCATTGTTAAATTAATGAATATACATAAAAGGTGCTTTGGTTCAACATTATATGTAATTAGGGAATTGCAAATTAAAACAACAATGAGATGCCACTACACACCTAAGAGAATGTCCAAAATCCCAAAACACTGACAACACCAAATACTGGCAAGGATGCAGAGTAACAGGAACTCCCAGTCATTGCTGGTGGGAATAACAGTGGTATGTGCAGCCACTTTGGAAGATAATTTGACAGTTTCTTACAAAACGAAGCATACTTTTATCATTTGATCCAGCAATCATGCTCCTTGGTATTTACTCAAAGGAGTTAAAAATTTATGCCCACACAAAAAACCACACACAGATACTTATCGCAGGTTTTTTCATAATTGCCAAAACTTAAAAGCAACCAACATGTTCTTCACTAGGTGTGTGGATAAATAAATTGTGGTACATTCAGACAATGGAATATTATTTGGCACTAAAAAGAAATGAACTGTTAAGCCATTAAAAAGACATGGAAGAACACTATAAAGCATATTATTAAATGAAAATAGCCAATTTGAAAAGCCTATATGCTATATGATTCCAACTATTTGAAATTCTGGATAAAACAAAAATATAGAAATAGTAAAAGGATCAGTGGTTTCCAGGGTTATGGAGAAGTGAGAGATGATTGGGCAGAGCACAGAGGATTTTTAGGACAGTGAAACTGTCCTGTATATGATATACTACAGTGGTAGATATTTGCCATTATACATTTATCCAACCCTATAGAATGTATAACACCAACAGTTAACCCTATTGGAGACTATGGATTTTGAGTGATAATGCTGTTTCAATGTAAATTCATTGATTGTGACAAATGTACCACTCTGGTACAGGATATTGATAATGGGAGAGGCTGTAGGTATGTGAGAATGAGGATGTATGAAAACTGTCAGTATTTTCCACTCAATTTTGCTATGAACTTAAAACGGTACCAAAAATATAGTTTATTAACTTTTTTTTAAATAAAGGAGGACATGCACTTAAAATGTTGATTTTTTTACCACATTGATTTCTTTTTATTTCAGCATATTATGGGGGTACAAATGTTAAGGTTTCAAATAATGCCCTTGCCCTCCATTCCCCCCAAAAGTCTGAGCTTCAAGCGTGACCATCCCCCAGACGGTGCACATCTCACTCATTATATGGGGGTAGGTATATACCCACCCCCCTACCCCCTCCCACTCGCCCAATACCCAATTAATGTAGTTCCTATGTGTCCACTTAGGTGCTGCTCAGTTAATACCAGATTGCTGGTGAGTATATGTGGTGCTTGTTTTTCCATTCTTGGGATACTTCACTTAGTAGTATGGGTTCCAGCACTATCCAGGAATATACAAGATGTGCTATATCACCATTGTTTCTTAGAGCTGAATAGTGCTCCATGGCATACATATACCACATTTTTATCAATCCACTCATGAATTGATGGGCACTTGGGTTGTTTCCACAGCTTTGCAATTATGAATTGTGCTGCTATAAACATTTGAGTGCAGGTGTCTTTTTTGTAGAGTGTCATTGGATCTTTTGGGTAGATGCCCAGTAATGGGATTGCTGGATCAAATGGTGGATCCACTTATATCAATTTAAGGTATCTCCAAATTGCTTTCCAAAGAGGTTGCACATTGACTTTTAATGAGTTATACCCATTTGTTCTCCCATCCACTTTACATGTGTCAGTTTGCTCACACTCCTACCAGCTCTGTACGTACTATTAATTTTGTTTTATATGTTTACCATCCCAATACGTAAGGAATAGCATCTCGTTACCTTTTTAATTTGCTTATCTTTAATTATGATTAAAACTAAGCTTCTTTTTCTATGTTTATAAGCTATTTAGACTTCTTTTTATATTAATTATCTGTTCATGCTTTTTGACAATTGTGTGGTTTTTAAAATTGACAGTTAATACATTAGCTTAGAAAAATTCTTAGTGCAAGTCTAAAATAGAAGAAGTTAGCACGGTATGCTGAAAAATTATGGAGATAACACCAGATCACTTGTCACTCAAACCTGGCCTGTTCCTTAGGTGGCCCTAGGGATCACCAGTGCTGTTCTGGCTCCTGGCGCTGGAGGTGCCAGGGTGATCTAATCCTTGCTTTTAGGAGCATGATCTTAAAGAATCTGGAAATCTTTCTCTTTTGCTTCTTTTCCTTATGAAGAAGTAGAATGGACTGGAACAAGGAGGAGGTAAGGGAAAAGTGGGCAGTAAACTTCAGCTCGGGTTTCCAATGCTAAAGAGGACACAGAAGAGAGGTAAGCAGGAAATGGGAGCCTTTGCGGTCCTGCAGAGGAGCTGACATGGACTCCGTGGTGGAAAGTGCCAGCCCAAATGCCAAGGCTGCTGTGTGAGCTCCAGATGATGGTAGCAAATCCAAACAAATCTATTTGCATTCTCTTTACTCAAGAGTGAGTGGCAGGGAGCTGTTTTCTTGATTGTTTCAGGCACCACTGCCCCAGCCAGGCGACCTACCACCGAGGTGCAACCTTTGGTGATCTGGTCCTAGGGGAGAATATTGCAGAACATGCATCCTCACCCACAGTCCTGGCCTCACACTCTCAACTTTTCAGTCAAACCATTGTTGCCGGCTGGGAAGAAGCCCAGGCACCCACTGTACTCTTCAGATTTGCCGAAATCAGTAGTTAAGAAAACAGTGAAAGAAAAAGACCATCCTTCACCTGTCAAATAAGACAGGTGGTCTAGTCTCACCTGCACAAATCAGGTATTTTATTATGCTCTTTTTTGAGAGTCGTTTCTGATTATCTGTGTCTATTTACATTGATTCAACATTACTGCAACGTTCAGGCGGGGTGGAGGGTACAACTTGTATAAGTACAAACCCTTTCATGCCTCTGTGTTTATGAAGAATATGGGCTCATTTGCTAGAGCTTCGAGCTCCGTGACTGTCAAGATTGGCAATCACGCAAAACCCCCTTCTCCCTGTCCCTCCCCACAGCTGTTTGAGTTATACTGAAATTATTTTTCCTGCCTCCAAAGGAAATGTCTTTGGAATTCAGTCTCCTGGTGCACCATTTCCACATGTACATCTTAAATAAATAGACAATCCCAAATGGAGGTGAACCCAAAATTATGTTTTCATTGTTAGCCCTACAATAATTTCAGAATGTGTCCCCAACCCCCTAGCCCCCACCATAGGACAGGTCTCTGTAATCCCGCCACCATTCTATTTGCATGCCTTTTTATTATGTAGTGTACCTTCGTGAGGGCAATGTGTCAGGAAGCATCCCGGCTGTAAGTGACTAGAGTTAAAACCGTCTTCAACAAATCGGCACCGCGATCGGCTCAGAGCCGTGCTAATAATGCCATCCTGTCAGCTTCCACGCTTTTGATAAACACTCCTTCCCAGCGAAGGATGTGGGGAAGTTATGTAATCATTTGGAAATATGTCAACATAACCATGGGATTGGGGCAATTAAGCCGGATCCTCCTTACGTAAATGCAGAATGGGGTCAGAAAAGTGGGTACTTATACTCGATTTAGTGACGGCGTCTGGAGCCAATTCGTTTGTTTAATATCTTCTCCTTTACGTACAGTTGGAATTTCTCCAGTGAGGGATGGCAGAGGTGAGGAGAGGGAAAAGGGGAGGTAGAGAATAGCTCAACAGGAGAAAAAACAAATAGGAGATGTGTGTGTGTGTGTGTGTGTGTGTGTGTGTTGGAGACAATGCTTTTGTGACTTCCTTTTTGCTCACCCCCCTCAAACTCCTGACTGCAAAAGAGCCCCTCCCATCCTTTGCAACCCTCCTGGACAAGCATCCCACCACACTGCCGGGCTTCCTCTGCAGGTAGTGGACGCTGCAGGGCTGGAGTTCTGACATTCGTCCACCATGAGCAGCGACAAGGTTTCTGTCTCTTCTCATGTCAGATTTCACACAATGTGGTAGCTGAGACTCCCAGTGTGGCTGCTCAGTTTGGTGCACATTTTTCTGAATACCTCCCCCCTTTCTAAACTTCCATTGTCGGGAGGATGTTTTATTTTGGTTTAAGTTTAAAATCATCCCTTTTCCTGGTCATTCTTTACTCACACATCTGGGGTACATCATTTCTTTGCAAGTAAGGAAAGTCAACTGAGCACTTCCAGTTCTTATCAGGTCAAGGACTCAAAGCCAGACAAATTTGGGTGGGTTGGCAGCTTTTACAAAACGACTGCCTGCGTATTTGGTCTGACGCTTCTTCACCTTGCCAATGACCACAGAGCTGGGAATGCAACCCCATCAGACCCTTGCCGGGTGCTGTCACGTGTGGCAAATGCTCCCTGGTCTCAGTGGTAGGAGAAAGTCTATTATAGCTTCCTGTGGCGGTTTCCTGGCCTGCACTTTGAGGCCCTGTCTGCCTGGGATCGTGCTTCTCCTGCTTTCTTTCCCCAGTGCAGCTGCTTCTGTGGTGGGTAATTGAAGGGGAGGTGAATTTTCCAGGAATGCATGGGGTGTTTGGTCCTGCATCCTAGTGGTTGTGGTCACTACTGTGTCTCATGCCAAGTGCCAGCCTTTGAAGCAAGCAGGCTGGCGAGGCCAGGACTGCAAATCTTCTCTGGAGGCCCTGCTGCGTGGAGGTGGAGAGTGTGGGGAGTGGGAAGAGGTGAGATGAAAGTAGAGTCTGGCCTAAAGCAGACAGGAAAGAGGTGGAGATGTGGAGAAGGGGAGAGGGCAGAGAGCACTCCTGCTGGGATGTTTCCTTTCCTTCCTCCATCTCTTCTCTTATCCTCTGTACACTCCTTTTTTCTCCAAACTCTTGTTTCTGACCTCATCTGAAACTGGCCCTTGGCCTGCTTCTCTATTGTAACAGCCATGCTAATGCCTGCCAGGTGTTTCCCACTGCAAGATGGAGTATATAACATGATGGTTAAGAGAGGAAACAGTGAGGGGTCAAATATCTAAGCCTTTGAGTCAAAAGTAGGGTCAGATGAAACAACAATTTTTGAGCAGAGAAAAGAGGAAAGTGGTAGGAGGTGTTTGCTTCTATCAGAGCCCACAGTCCATTAACACACTGTAGGCGCGATCCTTGCTGAGCACCAATAACTAGGATGTCTATGAGGAGTGTTTTCCCGCCAGACACCCCCCACCCACTGAGGTTTGAGGAAATTGTACTAAAAATACCAGGTACTATCTAAAAATAGATTTATCTTGCTGCAATTCCTTACATGCAATACAGGAATAAACTTAGAGCCATTCTTTGCAACCTCTACAAATGTAGTTTCATCTGTAAGCAAGACACTTTTTGTATGTAAAGGGCAGCAATTTCTATCAGAGAGTGACAAAGGCAAAAGGAAAGTTTGAAGACATTTGTTTCAAGAAGGAAGTAATTCCCAATTTAGTAGTTATATGAATCACAGAAAAAGAGAGTATTACAGGATGGGTGAAAAATTCCAAAGCAGAGTGTAACAGAATAAATTTGTTTGATGATATTGGTAAGCTAATCTGGAATGTCAACTATTTTAGATTATTGATGGTGTCTAGTATATTGTTGCCCCTCAGGACAATTTTATTTTCTGAGATAAAAGATATTAAAGTGGAAGTGATACAGTAAGATGTACTTTATATAAATGACATATATATATTCATTTATGCTAGTATGTGCATTTGTATGTGTTCCAAAAAAATAAACAAAAACTAAACTCCTTTGTGAATCTCTGAAATAGATATTATGTTTGTGAGAGCTGCTACTTATGGGTGGAGAATGCTCAGCAGTAAAAGAAGAAAATGTCTAAGATTCCACCACTTTGAGACTGAATGACAACAATAAGAGAAAGACTTATTTCAAAAAGAGTCCACCAGTTTTTAAAAAAATTAATCTGTATAGATTCCTTAGGGAGTTGATTACTTATGGTATTGTCGAAACTACCAGAAACATCTGGCATCCGCACATCCACTCCTTGTAACAATTTCCTCTGTTGGAGAGAACACTGAGCCCTCCTGACTCCCACAGATCAGCCCCTCAACCTAGTCCTCTTCTGGGAGGTTGTTTCTGAGTGAATTCTTAAATATTAATCTTTATCCTATATTCTATCTAAGTTAAAGAAGATAAGGAGAAAATATATATTTAAAAAAAAACTGTCAGTGTTTAAGTTCTCTATATTTTTCGTATTATGCTATTTGGAGGAAAGACTTAGTAAATATCAAACATTAAAAAACATGGTTGCCCAGGGAGTCAAAATCAATCTGGCTCAATCTCTTGTGCTTCTGCACACTGAGAATTAATGTTTACAATACTGACTTCAAAACACTGCCGTATCTTAAAATAAGCAACAAAAACTCTACTGTAGAAGAATGTCTCTTATCCTAATTCCACCTATCCATCTCTGGTATAACTGATTCTCTCCACATCTTTGGCAAAACTCACTGGCTGATATTGTGTGCTTTCACACTCTTGTGGCAAGAATGGTTGACAGACCTTTTTTCCCACAGGTTGAGTTGTGTGTTTGCAAGAGCCAGTTGTGTTTGCTCCCAAATCTGATTATGTCAGTTTTGCTTATTCTTATAATTACATCATTTAATTAAATATTATGTAAACTATTTTAGTAAAGACTAGTAGAAGAGAGCTGTTGTTTCTAAGTTGAATACTTTGAAGTCTCAATAAACCAATTCACTGAAATATTACTACCAAAATATGTAAGGGCAAAGCAACTGTAAAGAATTGAGGAAAAAATTCATTTATCAACGTAGATTCTTCCTTGAGATTAATTCACCGTTGTCATTAAGTTCTTAATTCAGTTCAAACTGGCAATGATAGAGACTGTATTTTAATTTGTGTGACTCCAGTTGAACTGACATTGTTCTTTAACCACTGATTTCACTAATTCCAATTTTACAAGCTAAAAGGGCTTCTATTATATTTGGTATTTTATGCCTAAGGAAATAGTATTTTTATATAATTCATTCATTTATTTATTCGACAAATAAATATTTACCAGGTACTCTGTTCTTGGATCTATGCTAGACGTAGAATTCAAGATCACGGCCCTTAAGGGGCTTATGTTTAGTGAGGAGAGAAAGACACTTAAATAGATGGTAGCAATATAACTGAAGTTTTGAGGACAAATAAGAGTTTTCCAGGTGAATGAGGCAGGGGGAATGTTATCTTGAAAAGTGGGAATATGAAATAGTGTGCTGTTTCAGGGAACTACTTGGAGTAACAAAACAGGAGGTTAATAAGGTTGACAATGGCCACACGGTGATGAATATATGTTCTGTACTCTGAAGTTTCACTTTATCCTGAAAGCTGTGAAGAGATGCTGGAGCTTTTAAAACCAGAGCAAAGATCAAATTTGTGTTTTAAAATAATTACTCTGGCATCTGATTAGAATGTACATTAGAGGAACTAAAGATGTAAGCTAAGGACCAGTAATGACTCTTGTTCAGTTAAAAAATGATGAGCATTTGAACATCTGATCTAAGGCACTCAATAGCTAAGTTGTATGTGGAGAGAGAAAGAGTGAGAGAGAGAGAGGGAAATAATGGCTCCATTGCTGAAATTTCATCCCACCAGGATTTAATTTAATCAATTATAGACCTACCAACATGTATATAAAATAACAGTTTTTAATTAAAATACTCAATTGAGATTTGATTTTCAAGAGCATTAGACTTAGATTTTAGAATAGTATGATAAGAAACAATGAATTAATTTATTTTAATAATATTTTTGAACCAATAGATTATATAAATTATGTAAAGATGGTATTAATAATGCCTCTAATTTAGGAGAATGGTTAGTGCTCTAAAATCTGCTGCTTCTCATTGATCCCATGCTAGTGAGTGTAACAGAGATGGCATTTGTAAATGAAGAATTTCCAACTTTGTTTTCCTTGAGAGTATCCAGATGTGTCTTTTAGAAGTTGGCTTAATTGTGGGTTGGGCCACTGTCCTTTGGCATTATTCTAAACACGATACTGCCTAAATTTAGAATGCATCCTGTCCACTAAAAGCCCCAAGTTGAATTTGTTAGAAATTCTCAAAAGATGGGGTTGAAAGGGAATAAAAGCCTATTTAGTCTCAGGACTATCACTCTCAGTTATAGATACGTTTAAATAGAACCAAGCCCCAGAATAAAACAAAAGCAAATATCAGTCCACAAACTTGAAAACATAATTTTACAATAAATATTCATATATGCTCAATTATTATAACTGCTTAACATCCTCTCCTGTGATAGAGAAAACTCTGTTATGCTGAAAACCTCGTCATCAAAAAGTATTTTAAAACCAAGTGACATGGTGTTAAATGTTGAGCGATTTCTGGGTCATTGTGTCAACAACAGTTTTCAAAGGAAAATATAAAATCTGCTTTAAAGGTTGGTATTCAAAATTACCCAGAAAATGGTGTTATTAAGGTTTGAGCCAGGACAATGCCTCCTCAGGTAACAGACATAAAAGCTCAACTCTTAATATGCTGTAAGTCTGAAACTAACATCTTTACCCTGCTTACCTTCTTACTTTGTTAGCTAAATGTGTATTGTATAGCTGAAAGCTTTGGCACATCCACTAACAATGCACTTTTCATTATTCAAAGCTTTAAAAAAAAAGATCTTAATAATTTTGCAGTTCTAAAGATGAGATTGTCATAAATGTCCAGCTATATAAAATCAGAATTAAATCATTTGTAAGCAGAGTAGCTTAGAAACTAGCAAAAAACACCCCAGACTTCCTGTATTCTCCTCTTTATTCACGACACTGTGCTGCAGGTAATTTTGAGGTGGCAGCACTCCATTTATTGTACAATTATGTCATGTTATTTTCCTATTGCCACAAAGCTGCCATGAAGCATGCTCCATATATGCCTGAAGAGTTTACCTTGTATGAATATTTGCATTAAATAAATGAAAATTCACCTCTTTCTACAGATATCATGCAGAGACACAAAAGTGTTCCCTGCTATTAGCAATGGGCTTGTCCCCATAAAAATTGTAAATGAATTTTTGCTTGATTTGTTCCATTTATATAAAATAGATTGAACATGCAGCTTTATGAAAATGTGTTTATTTAACCAGAAACCACAAATATTTTTAAGAATGCACTTTCCTATTTAACTTTTAATTCCAGAATTTCTCTTTATGAATGTTCATAGTGATTTTATTGAACTGTAAGCTAAAATAAATGTACCAGTGGGATTTTATAGCATTTCTTTTTTTTTTTCCCCAACAGAATGTTTGTTTAGGATGAACATAAGTTTAAAACCATGATTGATAGATGTTTGAAATAAAATGTCTGCAAAAGCAGAGAGAGCAGATTCAGGGAGACTTCACTGTGAATATTTGACAGTCCAAGTCAATGTAAAACTCTAATGGACAATGGAAAGCTCCCGTGGTAATTATATTTTTTATTGTGATTTAAAAATTCCTGCATGACCATATTTTTCTTTATTTGCAACCTCAGCAAGAGAAAACTGGATCCTTTGTATAGTAATTTTATTACTATTTTGAAATGCTAGAAAGCAAGTCAAAATTGCAATCTCCATTGTGAATATTGGTGCTTGTACTCTGTTCTCCACTAAAAGCATGTGAATATACATATATACATAATATAATAATTAGTTATAGAAATTAAATAACATCTGAAGGAAAAAAATGCATCCACAGAAATGAAGTAGAAGTACAAATCTATTTTGGTTATCCTGTCGGTAATTCATGCTGGATAATCATGAGCCCAGCAGTTAATGACCTCTACTCTGATACATTAAGTCCAACCAAAGATAATGGTGTCCTGGGTAAATTAACAAACCCAGTGGTAAACTTGCTTCCAGTTCAGCAGGAGACAGTGTGCAAATTAGCATTAGTTCTTAATAAGATCAGTGTCCTGCAAACCACAGTTCTTCAGTGTTCATAATGCTGTCTCGTTTCAGGTGAAAATCTTTTCTCCTGAAAAGCCTTATACAATACTTTCTCTTGACAGAGATTGTTGTCATCCTAATCAGTCCCCTACCTTAAAACTTTCTCCATTTTTCCCACTTTCATGCTGTGAAGGCTGCTGTGAGTTGTTGAGAATGATTATTCATTTGTAAGCTTCTTTAATAACATTTTCATTCGATGTTGCAGTTCCCAGCAGAGTCAACCAAGAATTTGATTTTATAATTATAACCATTCTGGAAAAGTTATGGTAAGTGTATGGGGAATCTCGGTGGAATTTACTAATCACCACTTTATGTGTCCTTTCCAAATAGCATTTATACTTTGTTAAATAGCTGGAATACCCATAGACAAGTAGGTACTGAGTTATTTTGTAGGACTCGTAGGTGGCTGTGCCTGTCCCAGGTTGCATTTGGAAAAGGATAGGACCTGCAAAGAAAGATGAGGATTATTGTAAACATTTATTTTAAAGGCATGTTTTACCACAGTGTTTGGAACATTAAATATTTTAAAAGCAATTATTAAACAAGAAAACCTTGTGATACATGTGATAGTGGTGCATATCTGCTATTTTATTTGAAATAAATATATTTGGCTTTTATTGAGTACCTGCTAAAAATGATATATAGATTAGTGCTTCAAAGAAATGACATGTGTCTAAACAAATAAGGAGTATGTGTATGTACACATTTGTGTACATGCATGTACTTGTGCATATGTGTGTATGTGTGTGTGTTTACAACCACCTATGTTAGACTTGAAGCGCAAGACGATGGCGGTCTGTATGCCTATTTCAATAGGTTTGGAATGCTTGGGATACAAGTTCTCACACATTATCTGTCAAAAGTTTTGTAAGTAAAAAAAAGTTAAATACATGGATCTTGTCTGAAGAATCCTCTCACTGTAAAATGTTTACCTTTTGTGACACATATTATTATTTCATGATTATGTTAAAATACTCTTAAAGAGTTTTACATGTTAACCAGCTACTAAGAATGCCTTAATAGAGTACTAATTTTTGTTAGAGGTGTCTCGACAATTTGAATTTTATATGCATGCATTATGTTTTTTTAAAATGGGAAAATTATGCATCTGAAGGAATCTGTCTAGAATAATGGGGTTCTATAGAGGTTACTTTAATCACGTTCTCCAGCAGTTATAGCTGTTTTACATCTTATTTGCAACAAAAGGGAACTCTAATTATCTTCAAAAAGAGCATAAAATGGTGTGTCTTGCTGCTGATGTAATGTTGATTCCTGAATGCTGCTGATAGGAACTGACAACTAAATGCATGTCACACTTTTCAGAAATCAGCCATAGTGACAGGATAACCACCTTTTGTGACCTAGGAGCCCAAAAAGGGAGTATATATTTGCCTGTTAAGTAGAAACAATTTGCAGTCTTTCTTTTTTTTAAATAAAAATACACTTGTCCCTAGGTTAGAAATAATTTATTTACTAATGTTAAAACTTGCTTATGTGATTTAAATTTTTAGAAGCTACCTACTGTAAATTATCCTAACTGTATTTATTCTCAGTTCAAACAGTGGGAGAGGATAGTTGTTTGAACCTCTGGCCCCTTGTTTTCTTGCATTTTTTTTTTTCTTTTTGGCTTACAGACATAGGTGGGTATGTATTTATACCCAATCTTGGAGTCCTGCATATATGATTAACATGTGCTTCAGTTTTATTTCCAACTCACACGGATCTCATTTATAAATACAAATGAGATGCATATAGCCTATTACAAAATATTAAAATTAGAATTGAAAAGAAGATTGCATATTTTAAGTCTGGCTGCAGTAGTCATGTTATACAGTGTTTGTAAGATTGAACTGGTCGACTCTGAGACCCAGATATGAAATTAATCAATGCAGGTCTGTAATATACTGCAAATAACCAACCTGTACCACGGACTTGATTTAAGGTTCACATCAAATGATGGTGAGCTGGTCTAGAAAAGAAGTCACACTCATCCATATGCAGCATGTTCAAATGTACAGAACTCAACTCCAAAACTATGGTTGAGCCTTTGTGAACAATAAAACTTGTAGTTTATACTCAGGCAGAATTTTATGCACAACAATGACATGACATCAGATTCTATTGCTTCTATTTGTCTTTACTCTTCTGCTGCCTCAAGTAGGAGATGTGAAGGGGTGAGGGGCAGAGGTAGAAGAGACATTTCAGAAGAGACATTTCAGAAGAGACATTTCACTGTGTTATATAGACAATTACACAAAATATTTCTTTATTATGGCTATTTAGACCAGAGAAAATTTTCACTGAGCTCTGAATTTTGAACATAAGCATTCATGGCTCAACTATTTATAGAATGAATTAATCTACTTTGGGGATTAAATTGGCATTCTCTTTTCCCCTTTGCCCAGCTAGCATTCAAGTTTTCAATACAGATGAATTACAAGGAATAATAGTAGGCAGAGAAATGGAGAGAGAGAGAGAGGGAGAGGGAGATAAAAATATAAAAAAAGAGAAAAAGGGAAGCAGAAAGAGATGGAAGAGATATATATCTACAATTGAGTTTGATAAAAATATAAATAAGCTTGAATAATTATTTGCCTTTTAGCATCACATGCACCTTCCACTGTGAATATAATAAATAAAAAATGCTATAAATAAAATTCTATATTTGAGCAGATGATATAATTTAAATGTATTCCTCCATTCATTCAACAAAAATTACCTCACCTTCT
The DNA here is from genome assembly GCA_008750895.1 of Mirza zaza. Taxonomy (NCBI): domain Eukaryota; kingdom Metazoa; phylum Chordata; class Mammalia; order Primates; family Cheirogaleidae; genus Mirza; species Mirza zaza. Next base: position 76,835 of record VSMD01102440.1, on the reverse strand, counting down.
CCTGAGTAGTAGCCTAGGTGCTGAGGACACAGCAGTGAACAGTGATGCCAAAGAGGAGACATTGTAGTTGGTGAGATACAGGTTGTAATTAACAATCAAATTACAACCATGATAAGGTCAACAGAAGGTACAAGGTACTCAAAGGTCAGGGAAGATATTCTTGAGGAAATGATCACAGGTTTTAGAGAAAATTACTGCAGGAAGTTGACAGTGGGCAAGAGGAGAGTGGTGGCTCTCTATATTGGTAGCAGCTGTGGAGACAGAGTAGCAGATGAGTGATGTCCCTGGTATCAAGTCATTCTTAATCTCCCGTGGTGGTGAGAGCAGTGATGCTCTTACTGTTCTTTGCTTCTTAGTTCAAGCAGAGTTTCCTGAGTGCTCTGCAATGATAGAAAATCATTTGTTCTTCTATTGTCCAAACAAAGTAATTCCTTTTTGTTGTTGTTTTTGTTAATATAAACTTTGGAATCTGCAAATACTAGCTCTGACAATTTCTAACTATACAATTTGGTTCAATTTACCTGGAGTTTCCATTTCCTCATTTGTAAAATAGAGATAACAACCACATTAGTGGGTTACTGTTCACAGTAAAATATACATAGCATCATACCTACTACATACTAGGCACTTGGAAAAACACATCACTAGTAACATGGAATTAGTAAAGTTTTCTGGAAGAGATTGGAAGATTAAAAATAGAAGAAAATAAAAATAAAGTCAGACATGTGATGGAGAGAGAGAACAATTCCCAGGATGCCTGCCACCTAAAAAATCCTTTATGCAGGAATCATTTATTCAGTGCTCACTTCCCAGACTGCACCATGAAATAACCCATCATGTTCCAGCCCCAGGAATTTGAACCTTTCCAAGCTAGATGCCTTCATTCTACCTTCAATTTTGCTATATCCTTATTCTACATAAGTTGTACCAGATTTCACCAAGCTTACTCTATGGGATATTAATACATGTTACATGTAAAAAAATAAAGCAAAGGTTTTCTTGGCCAAATACATTTAGAAAACTCTGGCTAAATGAAGCCAAACAATTTTCAGAACTTTTTATTAAGCTAATGTACACTGTTTACCCCTCACTCCAACCTGCAGAAAAGGGAATGGTATATACAGTTTTCCAAATGTTCTTGACATATAAGAGCACCTGGGGAAATTCTCTTCCTCATGAAGAACAAAGGTCTTTTTGCTCCTCTTAGATATTTTAATAAAGTCTCTCTCATTTTCTTTCTTACTCACATACTCTCACACATTTTTCTTGCAAGAAAAATGGTCATTAAAAGTTGAAAGATGCTCAAGACAATGTAGCAGGCATAAGGATAGAAATGTAGATCAATGGAATAGAATTGAGAGTCCAAAAATGAATCCTCATATTTAATTAATTTTTGAGAAGGGTGCCCAGATAATTCAATGGGGAAAAGAACAGTTTTTTCAATAAAGGAGACACTTGAATGTCCATATGCAAAAGAACAAAGTTAGACCCCTTCCTTATCCCATACACAAAATTAATCATAGACCTAAAACTATACAATCTTTAGAAGAAAATGTGGGAGTCAATCTTTGTGATTTAGGGTTAGAAAATGATTTCTAAATGGCATATGCTTAAGCTTACACACACACACAAATAAAACTCTGGAAGATCACTGCTACCAACTCAGTATCACTATTATGACTAATATATTTCTTATGGCTTTGATTTATGGATTTTTATTCTTTAATTTTAGGTGAGTATTGAGTTTAATGCAAACTCAAGAAATGGTTAGTGTTAATCTAGACTGTCAGACTTATATAATATTAATATCTCTAAAATATATGTATTAATATATATAAAATATAAGAGTAAATAATTCATTTTATTTCTTAATACTTCTTATGCAAAGAATCTTTATAAACTACTGACTTGGAAATGATACCACTTTGAAAGAGGAATTTTGATTTGATCACTTAAGAGGTCTCTCTTTTTGTTTACTTTACATAATAAATGAAGACATACTTCAGACATATGTCTGAAGTCTGTGATGCTAATTCCTTTTTTTCATAATTTTCAGGTAGATGCAAGGAAGAAATTTTTTTAAAAGAATGGGGCATAATTTTAAGACCTTATAATATTAAAATCTTGTTTGTCTTCATTTATTATGGGATGTACAGTAATCTGCAGAATTTTCTTTCCTAGTATTGAATTATTTGCAGATTGATTTTAGATAACTAATATTCCTGAAATGGTGCAAGCACATACCTATGGAAACAGAAGGAATGGATAAACTGAAAAAAGGCAACTGTGTTTGCATTTCTCTAATGGCCAATGATGTTGGACAAACTTTTTTGTGTTTATTTGCCATCTGTATATCTTCTTTGGTGAAATGTCTCTTCTTTTTTGCCTATTTCCTGATTGGATTATTTGTTATTTTGCTGTAGAGTTGTAAGAGTTCATTATTTATTTTAGATACTCGTTTTTTGTATGTGAATTGCAAATATTTATTCCCTCCTTCTGCTGTTGTTTCAAAATTTCAATGTTAGTTTTTGCATGTCTTTCCCCCCAACGCTGTTTTTAATGAACTAAAATATTACATCTGGTGAATGGCAAAGATTTCACCACACCTCAAATACAGAACACCTATGAAGCAGGGAAATCTTTACTTTTTAAACAGATGCAGATTAAAAAGAAAAGATGCAGACTCCTTCAGTTCTTCACTCATCTTTGAAAACTTTCCAGAATACTGCTTCACATTATAAAAAAGAAAAAATATCTTGCATTAGAATTCTTCAACATTTGTATACTGCTTCACACTGTTCTGCAGCAAATACTGTGCAGTCTGTATCTAGTCCTGTGTTCCTGTAATGGTAATGATCCAATCTTCATCAATTTTGATCAAACCTCCTGACTCATGATGGATTTGTTTAATCTGCTGTCCACCTTTGCCAATAAAGTTCTAGCCAAATCTTTGTGAATAGTTACTTGTGTAGTAATAATAGGTCCACCAAGTTCACCATGTAAGCCATGGACCCTGCATAGGAATAATCTTATATGGAGCCATCCTGTGGTTCATACCCCAGCTGCCGTTCTGATAGGCTCCATGCATCTGTTGAAGAATCCCAAGTTTCATCAACACCAAAACCAACCATGCCATTGTAATGGTCTCTAGATCTTCCTCTTCAGTCATAGGTCATTATATCTCCTCCTCTGAGTAGTAGTGGTGAAGGAAGAGGAAGATTCCAAGCTCTGCTACTTCATCAGGTAGGAGGAGGAGGAGGCAATCCTCAACAAAGCCTCATATCATCATAATCTCTTCTAGATGGAGGCATGGAATGCCCACCCCGACCAGTAGGCATTCTGTCAAAACCACCTCTTCCCTACATCAGAAACCCCATGTACCATCCTTGGTGGTCATCAGATATCATTGTGAAACCACCATAATCATATGTTTCATTGTAAAAATTGGGATCATAAGGCTATGCACATTCTTTACTGGGAGACACAAATACAAGATCAGCAATGATCTTTATACACTCTATAATCCTATCAGGCTTTTCTCCAGTAAGAACTACTCTGTCAATGAACTGAGGAGAGCATTCTTGAAAAAGCTTGATTGTTGTCTAAATATTCTCTTGAAGATCTTTGATTTTAGCCCTTTAGACACTAATAATTCCTCCTGCCAGATTCTGATGAATTACTGTCTTAACTTGCAGTCAAAGTCACTTCCTTTATAGGGCTGGTAATTTAAGCATTCCACTGCATTGAATTCCAGTGGGATCTGGCTGGTTGCAGTGGGTGATGGCAATTGCAGGGCATCTTCTGTAGTAGGTACGGTTTTCCTCAGAATTTCTCCAATTGTTTCAATATCAGCTCTGATACTCAGTATGCATTCAGGGTTGCTGCTGTCTGGGACTTAAGCACTGGCAATCGTAGTCTGTATGAAGAGCCTTAATATTCTTGCCTCCTTTCCCAATCACTGCTCTAGCATTCTCACTTATCAGTGTTCCGAGACCATTGGTTCTTAAAATGTTTGTAATAACTATGTACAGATAGTTTATATATTCTGCAGGGCATTTGCCAAATTCACTACAGTTTCAATGTTGGGGGAGGTTTCCTCTGGCTGTTCAGTTTTCATTTTATTATATTACATAGACACATCAATCAGTTATTATATATCCTTGCAGAGCAGAACTGAAGTGTCCTGGGTGGGACCAGCAACTGACACTCTAGTGCTGCAGTAGTGCCACAAGGCCTCTGTCCCTTCCCATGGTACCTTGTAATTTTAATTTCAGTGTTCACATGTTCATTACCAGTAAGCTGAAATTCAACTGACATCTGTATATATTATCTTGTTTCCCTGTGACCTTGCTAAATTCACTTACTAGTTGTAGGTGTTTTTGGTTTTCATTTTGTTTTTTTTTTTCTTAGATTCTGATATATCTTTGAGTTCCATTCTTCCATTGTCCTGATGAATATCATCATCTGGCTTCTTTCTATCCACACCCATTTCCTTATCAAATGGTCACTTGGACACATCTCTGGTGTTCACTCCCGAACATGCATTTTTCTTTCTTTGCAACATGACCAGGCTGAGAATTTTCCAAACCTTTAAATTCAGCCACTGTTTTGATTATAAATTCCATCTTTAAATCATTTCTTTCACATTTTACTATAAGTAGTCAAGAAAACCCATGCCATGCTCTCAACACTTTGCTTTGATATTTCTTCCACCAAATATACTGTTTCATTGCTCACAACTTCCACTTTCCACAAAGCACTAGGGCATGAACCCAATTCACTAATTTTTTTGCCACTTTATAAAAAAAATGCTGTTATTCTAAGTTTGCAATACGTTTCCTCATTTTCATCTGAGATCTCACAAGAATGGCCTTTACTCTTCATGGTTCTATCAACATCCTGTTTATGACCACTTTGGTGATCTCTAAGAAGATCAAGGCTTTCTCTACAGTTCTCTTCTTCTGACCCCTCACCCAATTCATCCTTAATACTCCATTCATGGCAATCCAGGCTTCACCTATCCTGCTCCTCCAAACTCTTCCAGCCTCTGCTCATTACCCAAAACTGAAGCTGCTTCCACATTTTTAGGAATTTTTTACAGCAGCACCCTACTTCTCAATACTGATTTCAGTCCCAGTGTGTTCGAGATACTGTAACAAGATACCATAACCAACAGAAATGTATTTCTCAGAGTTCTGGAGTCTGCAAAGTCCAAAATTGAGGGGCCAGTAGACTCACTGCCTGGTGAGGGCTGGTCCCTATAGATGGTGTCTTCACATAGTGGAAGGAGCGAACAAGATCCCTCCCTTTTCTTAAGGTTAGGTTTTAACATATGAATTTGGGGGAAACACGAACATTCAGACCATACCAGGGCAGACTGTGTTTTTCCAGGAGTTTATATATACAGCCGGTTTGTCATAGTCCCTTATCTTCCTTTTGGTGTCTGCAGGATCTATAGTGATAGTCTCTATTTCATTTATAATATTGGTAATTTGTATCTTCCCTCATTTTACCTCTTCAGTCTTGCTAGAGGTTTGATACTTTTTCTGATATTTTCAAAGAGCCAGCTAATTGTCTCATTGATTTTTCTCTATTGTTTTTCTACATTCAATTTTATTGATTTCCTTTCTTATCTCTATTATTTCTTTCCTTTTGCTTGCTTTATTCCATTCATTTTTCTAGTTCCTGAGGTGTGAGCTTAGATTATTGAGGCTTTCTCTCTTTTCTAATGTATGCACTTTTTGCTATAAATTTCCCTCTCCATGCTGCTCTATGTGGGTATGACAAGTTTTGATATCTTTATTTTAATTTCATCCAATCCAATATATTTTATATTTCCCTGAGACTTGCTCTTTGACCCATTGATTATTAGAAATATGTAGTTTAGTTTTCAGATGTTTCAAGATTTTCCTGTTATCTTTCTGTTATTTATTTCTAGTTTAATTTTATTGTGTTCAGAAAACACACTCTGTATGATTTCTCATCTTTAAAAATTTTGAGGTTTGTTTTATGGACCAGGATACAGTCTATCTTGGTATGTATTCCGTGGACATTGAAAATAGTGTATAGTCTGCTTTTTGGGGTGGAGTGTTCTATAAATGTCAATTAGATTTTGTTGGTTGGTAATCTTGAGTACACTTAAATCTGTGTAAATTTTCTTCCTATAGTTCTAACAAATATTGAAAAAGGAGATTTTATCTCTCTAACTGTAATTTTAAATTTGTTTATTTTGTCAGTGTGGTGGTACACAGCTGTAGTCCCAGTTACTTGTGAGACTGAAGTAGGAAGATTACTTAAGCTGAGGAGTTTGAATCCAGCCTCAGCAACATAGCAAGACCCTCTCTCTAGTATAAGAAAATGTTTATTTTTCTTGTCAGTTCTAACTGTTTTTGCTTCACATATTTTGCAGCTCTGTTGCTTAGTGTATACACTTATAAAATTGATGTCTTCTTCATGAATAGATCCTTTTATAATTATATAACATTCCCCTCTTTCTTTTATATTCTTTCTTGCTTTGATTTCTACTTTATGTGACATTCCTATACCCAGTCCTGTTTACTCTTGGTTAATATGTGTACAGTTTTTCTTTTTTTTCCCAACTTTTAATTTGCCTATATTGTTATGTTTGAAGTGAGTTTCCTATAGATTACATATAGCTGGGTCATGTTCTTTTATCCATGCTTCCAATTTGTGTCTTATAGTTGCATATAGATCATTTCCATACAACGTAATAATTGATATGTTCAGAACTAAGTCTGCTATTTTGTATGTTTCCTCTCTCTTTTATTCATTGCTCTATTTTAACTGCCTTTCTATGAATTACTTGAACATATTTTATAATTACATTTTCACCTATTTATAGTGTTTTTAAATGCATCTCTTTCTAGCTTTTTTAGTGGTTGCTTTGGGTATTACAAATAAATGCCATAAACATACACACACACATATATATCTATATATACATAATTTATCTCAGTTTACTTGTATCATTTTACCAGTTTGAGTGAAGTATAGAAAGCTTTCCTCCATTTATATTCTTTTATCATTACCTATTTATAATGTTTTAGTCTTAAATATTACTCTACCTGCATTTAAAATCAAATCAGATATAGTTATGACTTTTGTTACAACAGTAAAACATAATTTAGAAGACTCAGGAGGAGAAGCAAAGTCTATAGCTTTATTCATATTTTTGCTTATTCTATTTATCCTTCCTTCCTGACATTCCAAGATTTCTTCTTTTTTATTGTTCCCTTTCTAATAATAATAAAAATAACCTTCCTTTTAGAGTAGGTCTGGTGGCAACAAATTCTCTTAGTTTCCAAATAGGATATATCCAAAGAAATCCACAACAAGAAACATGATAATCAAGCTTGTGAAAACTAAAGGAAAAGAAAATATCTTGATGCAATAAGAAAGAAACACACCTTCCCTATAGGGGAAAAACAATTTGAATTAGAGTAGAGTTCTCATCAGAAACTACGAAGGTTAGAAGGAAGTGGCGCAACATGTTTTAAGTGCTAAAAAAAAAAAGAAATTTCAACTCAGAATCTTTTATGAGAAAGAATATCCTTCAGGAGTGAAGAGGAAATGAAGACATTCTCAGCTGAATGAAAACTACGACACAGACTTATTAAATGTTAGACCTTTTGTTATACTCCCACAGGTTCCTGAGGATTGATTCTTTTTTTTTAAAGGATATTTTCTCTCTGTTGTTCAGATTTGATAATTTCTATTGCTGTAGCTTCAAGTTCACTGATTTTTTTTTCAATTGCCCCCTCCATTCTGCTGTTAAGTTCAACCATTGAATTTTTTATTTCAGTTATTATATTTTTTAGTTCTAACATTTGTTTTGTTCCTCTTAGTATTTTCCTCTTTGTGTTTAGAAGGAAGACTTTTTTTCTTATATGTCTGAAGCATGCTCATAATTGTTCATGGAAGCACATTTATGACAAGAACATCTTTTTAAGATAATGCTAATTTTCCATTTTCTTTGGGTTATCATCTATTAATTGTCTTTTCAAAATTCAGTTTGAAATATTCGTGGATCTTGGTACAATGAATGATTTTTAATTAAAACCTTAACATTTGAGATATTATGTTATGAGACCCTGAATCTTATTTAAACCTCTGTTTTAGGTGGCTTCTTCTGACATTGCTCTGTCAGGTAAAGGAGAAGCACTACCTTATTACCGTCAGGTGAGAATAGAAGTTCAGGTTCTCCACTTGATCTCTATTGATACCCAGGGTAAAGACTCTTCATTATTACTGGTGAAGGTAGAAAGTTTTGTTCCCCACAATGCCTCTGTTTGCTTCACTGACTGGGAGAAGTAGGAGTTCCTCATTGCTCCCCAAATGCCCTTCACTGACAACATGAGATGAAGTAGGTGGCCTCATTAACACTAGGTGGTGGTGAAAGTCCTGACACTATCCCAGCAGAGAGGGGAGGGTGTATCATTACTGTGGTGGAGGGGGTAGAAATCTAGTATCTCTATCACCTGGGAATCTACAGACACTAGGAGAAAAGGGGGAGTTGATTACTACCTGGTAGGCTTAGAAGTTGTGACTCTCTACTTGGATTTCTCTTGTACTACCCCAATAGGGGATTTGGATACCTCATCATAGCCTGGCTAGATTGGAATTCTAGACTTCCCACTAAGGCTTTGCTAGCATGAGTCAGGGTGGGACTCCATTTTTCTGTAGTGTTTAGTTTTAGCAGGGCAGTTATTTTCTAAAAGTTTTCATTCTTAAAAGGCTACCTCTTTCCTCATCCTTTTGCTAGAGACAGTGAGCTTTTGTTGGTTCTTTTTCTGAGTGTGCCCATTAGTATTTCTGGTATTGCTTGCTTCTTTAGGGATAAGTCTAGTATATATGACATGAAAAGAAAAAGGGAACTCACCACCATGTTGTTCTTTGTGTCCTGATGTCTCTAGTATGTCTGTTTCTTTTCTTCACCTTTCAGAGACTTTGTTTGTTTTATAAATCATGTCTAGGATTTCTACTTGTACTTCATTAGAGGAATGAGAAAAAATATGTCTACTGTATCTTCCCAGGAGCAGAAGTCTCCTGTTTGGTTTTTTGTTGCTGCCCTTGTTGTTTTAAGAAACTGCCAAAATATTTTCCAGAGTGGCTAGCTATACCATTTATATTTCCACCAGCAATGTGTGAGAGATATAGTTTCTCTACACCCTCTCCAGTATTTAATGCTATCATTATTGTTTATTGTTAGTGTTTTAATAAAGGTATAGTGATATCTCATCATAGCCTTAAATTGCATTCCCTTGATTGCTGGTGATGTTGAACATCTTTTAATGTGCTTATTAGCATCTCTGAATGCTTTTTGGTGTGAAGTCTTTTTATGTCTTTTGCTCATTTCTATCCAATTCCAATTTAACTTAATCTGATAACCAGAAGAGTTAATTTTCATGATTATTAGGCCAAGTTCTGTCAATAATACTGGGAAATAGAAAAATGAGACAACAACTTCATTAGATAACAATATCATTTATGATCTATACCAGAGTGTCTCAACTTTGGCACCATCGATGACATTGATACTTTGGGATGTATATTTCTTTGTTGTGGAGAATTGTATGTTTGGTAAAATATTAAACAGCATCCATGGTCTTCATCCATAAGATACCAGGACCCTCTCTCCCCTCAGGTATAGTGACCCAAACTGTCTCAAGACATTGCTAAATGTCCCTTGATGGAAAATCACCCACAGTTGAAAGCCAATGATCTACATTCACTTTAACCAATATCAGTGGGAGAAAAAAAATGTTTTAAACACAGTATCTTCCAAGCATATAGGCTGACTTTGATTCTTCTACACATAACTCAATTTTATTATCTATCATAACTTCCTCCCTTGTGGTGCAACACCTTCACTTCACCAGCTGCACTGTGGCACATCCCCACCCAGACTCTTCCCCAGCCTTTCCTTCATGTTGGCGTCTTGTAAACCATATGAGACTTCTTCATATGATTATTATTTTTCTCATTTGTATGTGGTTTTTCTCATTAAAATGTCATTATCAAAAGGTGGAAGCCCCTTAGTTAGGGTGGCATGGAAAAGATCCATTAGCAATTCAGCCTTTACTGAAATTATTTTCTTTTTAAGGCTGAATAGTACTTCACTGTGTTTACTGAAATGTTAACTCACTTGGAAAGGCTTCTACTGTGTTCTTGGCTCACTTCAAGTTTGTGGTCAAGAAATGCTTAACCTTCCTGTATTTCATCTGTTTTTTTCCATTACTCTTTTGATCTCTCCATAATTTCTTGCTGATCTTTACAGTTTCTCTTGAATATATCTTAACTCATTTTTTTTCCTACTAACTAAACTTGATACTTTTTTCTTTTGTTTTATAATAGATTCCCCATCTGAATTCCTTTCTGGTCAATACTGCTGATGCAGGATTTTTTATATGAAAGAAAATCCAGGATATAACCAAATCACCTCTAAATAAAGGTAGGGACAAATTTTAACATGATTACAAAAAAATTCTCTTTTCTGAAATAGGAAAAAATGGAAATGTGAATGTTTATAAAGAATATAGTTGAAATTGGAATCCAAGGAAAGAAATATCTAAGAAAAAAACTTGCTTAGTGCATAAGATCTGGCTAGGGTAATCCTATTTCATGCATGTAAATTGACAGATAGGCATAACATGATAATAATGTGTGTCTTTACTACAAAGTGGTTTTTAAAGTGGACCTAGACCACTAGGTATAAAAAATGATTGTTAGAGTTCAATATTTGTTGTATCTTAAATACAGTACTTAACAGAACCAAAGATGTTACGTTATAATAATGTTCTTTTTATTTCTGGAATTGATTGAATCAGTGCATCACTTTTTGCTAAGACCTCAGCCCTGGTATAAGAATATTCCTTTCTAAAGACACTTCCTTTGGAATGAACTCATTCTGGTGGGTGCACATCATCTTCTTCACTTTACAATTGTATTACAGAAAGCATTGATACTATTTGACCATTTATGAATTATCAACATTTAAATTTTTAAAAGATGTGAGCATCTCTGGTAATTTCTGGACATATACTTTTGATTTTAGTATTCAATTCTAATATTTCTCCATGTCAAGAAAGTATGGACATGATTAAGTTTTTCTTTTGCTTAACTATAAAAATTAAAGGAATATTTTGGCATCCTCAACTTTACTGGTTCTTGGAATGTTTGTAATAACTATGTACAGATAAAATTTAGATGAAATTTTTAAAAGCTTGACTTGACTTTTTGAAGATGGTTGATTTCAATTAAAATTGAGTGAAAGGTTAAGCCAGCTTTTCTATATAAATTATTGCATATTGGTGAGTCACGTGGGTGTTAAGACTTTAACAAGTTGTGATATTTTCTTCAACATGTGACACAAAAAAATATGATACCCAAGAGCCAATTTGTGAGATATATTTTTCTCAAAACATCTTATAACTTAAGAAATGTTCCATTTCAGTTTTTTAAAACCTGTTGTAGAAAGCATCAGTTTTTAATTAATGCCAACTATTGAGTTTGAGGATTAGTCATATTTCTTGCTGTTACTATTTTTTTTTATTATTGCTAACCTTTTGTTCATGACCCTGCTCATTAGCACATCCAACTGGAATAGAAGCAAAAAAAAAAAAAGTAGGAAATTTAAATTAATCCATTATATTATTTTCTAACATACTTGGTCAATTTGGGAAAGGAGATATTAGAGCACATGGACCAAATTACCAATTTGTAACACATGTAGATTTTACATTACTTTTAGGGGGCCTAAAATCAGCATAATTGAACTAAACCAATGTGCATGCTTTGGCTTATAATGCATGTGCCATTATAATACATTCCTTTAATACATTTAGCAGCATTGGTAGAATGAGGATTAAGGATTAAGACTGGCATAACTAAAACATAGGATTATTTGATTCTGAAATCTAAGAGTTAACAAAATAATGTTTTTTTAGAAATATAGGGTTTACACCCTGTACAACAGAGGACTGGCCCTCTATTGAAATCTTTGAGTTACCAAACAAGTTAAAATGTATAAATATGTAGAAAAATAATTCCTTTTAAGACTAAAATTATACCTGGAATACATTTGTTATGTATATATATGTGGACATATATCTATATTTGTATCTAACTATACTTTGGTTTTTCTATTGAAAAACTTGTAGCAAATTTAATGTTATATATCTAAGCCAAAAATGAAGATAAAAATAACCTTGTGTTCATATAAGAGAAAAATAATTAGTCTCTTAAGATTTCAGCTTGAGGAGGTAAGAAAAAACACTTTTTTTAAATCAAAAGATAAGTTTTCAAGAACTTAAAGAGATCCTTAAAATATAAGTTCATCTAAACGATTCCTTGGAATATTATCTATGGTCATAATATAGAGAAAAAAGCTGGGAATTTCTAAGTAAGGGTAAATTTATCCATTAATATTGTTGATTTGTTTATTTAAATGTAAAAGTCAATGTTTACATATATTTATGCAGATATTTTCCAATTTCTCTACTACCCATTGCTTCTTGCATCTTGTTCCTTCCTTTTGGTTCAACTTTTTTCTTACATAAATCTATTCGGTTTTTAAATTAAGGGTCCTGGAGTCACCAATTATCTCTGTCTTTATTTGAAAATATTCTAAATATTCTCTGTCTTTATTTGAAAATATTCTAAAGCAAAAATATTGCTTTCAATGGTACTGTAGAATAATTCAATATTCAATTCTGTTGACAATTATTTTCCCTCACATTTATATAAGTTCTATTTGGTTCTTTTCAAACAACTTATTTTGTCTAGGTTTAATTTTTTTTTTTTCTTTTGCTATGCTTTCTATTTCTTCTCTCCTTTTTTTTTTTTTTTTTTTTTTTGAGACAGATTTTCACTCTGTGGTCCAGGCTAGAGTGCTGTGGCGTCAGCCTTGCTCACAGCAACCTCAAACTCCTGGGCTCAAACACTCCTACTGCCTCAGCCTCCCAAGTAGCTGGGACTACAGGAGCATGCCACCACATCTGGCTAATTTTTTCTATTTTTAGTAGAAACAGGGTCTCACTCTTGCTCAGCTGGTCTCAAACTCCTGAGCTGAAGCAATCCTCCTGCCTTGACCTCCTGGAGTGCTAAGGTTATAGGCATGAGCCACTGTGCTCAGCTTATTTCTTCTCATATATCTTCAGTCATTTAGAGCATAATTATTTTGTGGTCTAACAAATATTATCTCAAGGGTATGCAAATCTTCTAATTTAGTGTGACTGCTGATCATATTTTATGATGGATAATTGTCTCCTGTGCTTTTAATTTTGAAAGATCGTATTTTAAAAGATGACTAGTAATTCCTGGGAGTCTGATGTCCCCTGAGTTGTTGAAAGTGGACTATAATTACTTTTCCTAGATGAATTCCAGGTTTCAGCAGTCCAAGACAAGGTTTTACATTTTGGGTAAACGTGATTTCCAATTTCTTCATGGTGTAGGCCCACAGTTAAATTTCTTAAAGAAAGGCTTTTTGTCTTGCTTTGTCTTTCCTGACAAACCTGAGGCAAAGGCAAGCTTGGGCATTACTATCTTGAGCAGAAGAGTAGAGTATTTATAATCCTTCTTCCCATGAGAGCCCAGGACATACAGAATCTCAACACCATGCAAAAATCTCGGTTCCAACTTGCAGCTTTACTTTGGCCCCAAATCGTGTCCTCATCTGCATGGATGTTAAGAACTCAAGAGGCTAGCCATCAGGATCCATACTAGTCTGACATTCCTCCGGGGAGTAGAGTCATCTATAGAGTCACAAGTTTTCCATTCCAGCTTCGTTTCTTCTTCCATTCTGCCCTTAATGATTTCTTCTTTCATATTCAGCTATGTATTTTACATTTTTCCATTACATTTTATTGTTCCATATTTTCTTTGAATTAACTTGTTAATTATACATCTTTTACTCTCCCTTTAGTCGATACCTTAGAGATTACAAAATATATCTTCAACTTATTGGTCTAATATAAATTATTACTTTTAATATTATCTTAATAATGCAGAAACTTGGAATATGTAATCTCTGTTTTCCATCGTTTGCCCTTTAGCATTATTGTTGTCATGCATGTTAGTTCCCCCTATATTTTAAACTCTAAAAGACACTACTATTAATGTTTTGTACAGTAAGTACATTTTTTTATATTTACCCACATATTTAACACTTTCTAGTGTTCTTCATTTCCTCCTGCATTTTCATGTTTACGTTTGGAATCATTTCCCCTAAGTCTGAAGAACTCTTTTTAGAATATATTCTTACAGACCTGTTGAAAACCAGTTACCTTAGTTTTCCTTTATCAGCTAAACTCCTTATTTCACCTTCACTATTGAAGGATATTTTTATTTGGTGTAGAGTTTTAGGTTGTCAATTATTTTCTTTAAGCACTTTAAGATTTTTTCCATTGTCTTCTGGCATATATTACTTCTGTTGGGAAGTCAGGTGTTAGCTTGATTGTTTTGCACCTTGGAAGGTAATATCTTCTTTTCCTCTGGTTGCCTTTTAATTATTAATTTGTCTTAGGTGTTTAGCAAATATATTATGATGTGCCTATATGGGTGACTTTTTGTATTGATCCTGCTTGATTAAACTTTATGCCTCTGTAAATGCATGTCTTCCAACAATTTTGGAAAATTCTTCCACTATATCTCTTTGTATAATTTCTTCTGCCCCATTTTCTCTATCTTGTCTTTCTGGAATTCTACTTTTACATATATTAGAAATTTGGGGCATGTTCTATATTTCCCTCTGGCTCTTTTCTTTCTTTGTTTTAATCTTATTCTTCCCTGTATGCTTCAAGTTTAGTACTTTTTTATTGCTTTGTCTTCCAATTAGTTAATTGTCTTCACTTGTGTCTTATCTACTAGTCCTTGATTGTGTTCTTAATTCAGATATATTTTTAGTTCTAGAATGCCTATCTGATTTTTTATATAGATTTCAATTCTTAAATTATTTTGGTTCTTGTCTTTTTACTTAATTTTGCCCAGCTTTTCACCTATTTTCTTAAATATGACAGTTATTTTTAAGTATGTCTTTGCTACTTTAAATTACAGATTATATGGATTATTTCCAGGGTTGCTTCTATTGTCTGTCACTTTTATTATATGCCAGATGTTGTATATTTGAAAACTGACACACCTTCCAGATGATATTTTCTTCCACTAGAGAGAATTAAATATTCCTTCTGTTTAGAACATAAAATTCAAGGTAAGGTAGCATGGGGGGACTTATCAGCTTGATATAATCTTACCTATAAAATTATTTTATTAGTGGTAGGTTTGTTGTAAGAATTAGATGAATTAGACCATATTAAACATTTAGTAAAGCATCTAGCTTAAACTTTCAAAAAAATTTGGTGATAATTATACTAATAGTGATTATAATGATATACCTAAACAGAACCTTCTCTTGCTACAAACAAACGCAAATAATATAGATGAAACATATTGAAGCAAATCTGACTTCCGATTTCAGACAAGTTGTATTAATAATATGTGAATAATCATACTCATAACAATTAGTAAAATTCAAACTATGCCTGAGCCATCCTGATTCCTAAGGGATGACCACCAGGGATTTCAAGTGAGAATCTGATGGATCTTTGTTTCCTCAACCCTGAAAAATTTCAGGGATAACTTCTGCCTATCGGAGACTTAAACTTAGCTCTTTTAGGCTCACACTCCATAAAACTTCAAAATTTGGTCTTGAGAGAAAGGCTGAGGTGTGTTTGATGCCCTCAGGTCTCCAATTTTATCATTCTAGCCCAACACAATGCCAACATATCTGTCAGTATCTTGTTATCGCAACAATAGCCTTTTGCCAGATCCAAGATGAATTTTCAGCCTCTAACTATTGAACACTGATAAGTGTCCATAGGTGAAAAAAATGCCTATATGTCCTTAGTGGCAATTCACAATTCCTTCTAAGGATTTTACCTCTTGTTTTCTTTTTAATTTTTTAAAGTATATCTCCTGCTCCTGATGGGTCTTTATTTTCTAAGACTCGTGAAACTATAGGATATTTTACTCTTTCTGCGGATTTCAATTTCATTTATTTGCCTCCCATGCAGCTTCAAAAGTCATCAAATGTCTTATGTGGAGCAAAATGGCCTTTTGTTTAAGGCTCCTTAAGCATTTCCGATTTTGTCATTTCCATCTCTGTGATTGCTTAAAGTTTTGTGTGTTTCTCTTTAAACCACCAATGGCCTTGTAGTTATGCCAAGCTATGGATATGCCAAACTGTGGTTCTCAACTTCTAGCCTATACCTAGAATCAACAGATGCTATAGGAAAAAATAAACTGTAATCTCATCTCACCTCTGGACACTTTACTCCTCTCTAGAAATTTAGTCCAGTTCTTATTGCTTCCACAGTTTTCTGATAGTTTTTAAATTATATTTTCCCTGTAATGTTGCCAGTTTTTCTAATTGATATGATTATTGACATATTATTAATACAACTTGTCTGGAATTGGAAGTCAGATTTGCTTCAGTATGTTTCATCTATATTATTTGTGTTTGTAGCAAGAGAAGGTTCTGTCTAGGTATATCATTATAATCACTATTAGTATTATTATCACCAATTTTTCTGGAAGTTTAAGCTGGATGCTTTCTTAAATGCTTAATATGGTCTACTTCACCTAATTCTTACAATAAACCTATGAGAAAATACCACTATTAAAATAATTTTATAGGTAAGAAAAATAGGCTAACTATCCCACAAATAATTAATGATTGGTAAAGTTGGGGTTTTATCTCAGACTACTAAACTCTACTGTTTCCCACAACATCCTTCTAGGACATTATTATTGCTCTATATTATTTTCTAACTCTTATCTGCAGTTGATTTTTCTCTCCAAAATAGGAAAATTTTCTAATCCATTAGCACTAAGTTTAATACTAAACTAATAATATCACTCTTATTTTAGGCACTTGAAAATATATTGATATGACATGTGAATAACATGTACAATCTAAGTGTGTGTGAAGCAAGGTTTCTAATAAAAATGCATTGACTATTTAGAAAATGGACCCAACATGTGGCATTGTGTACTCAGTCTCTGTTCATGCTGATTTCTGATGGTTTCATGGAATATTGTGTTAGTTTTTAGGGCTAATGAGTTTGGCTTAATTTCTTTACCCCTCTCAGCCAAGTCTTTCCACATTGTGGCTTCTCCCATGGGGTCCTTGCTAATAAATATTTTAATTGAACCACTTTATTAAAATGAGTGTCTATATGATCATCTAGACACCCCACAGACTGGAGGAGAGACGAGGAGTTCAAATGAGATTGGGGTAGGCAGATCCAGGTTTGATCCTGACACTGCCTTATCACAAACCCTGATAATAAGGGAATCCAAATTCACACAAGATTAGAAAACATAATGAAATGAAACTTTAAGTACTTGTTAAGTTTGCTTTCATTGACATTTATTAAGCACAAATGATTGGCACAATTTCCAAGCACAGAAAGCAGAATGCTGTTAGCTACCTCTTAATTTCAGTTGCTATATAAGTTGATAATTTGATGATTTCATTCATCCAGGTAGGTGATTGTCTAGCTGTCTGTCCCTATAAAGAATGTCTTCTCTCCATTTTACAAAAAGAATAATAAAAGTAAAATTTCTGCTTCCCTTTCCGTTTAGAATAGCATTTTCCTTGTTTCTTTGTCTTTTCACTAGTATACACAACTATTCAAATTTTGAATAATTTTTATCCTTTTATAATTTATATTTATTTTAAATGTCTTTATAATTATTTTTATAGCTCTATGTAAGCTTCCAAAGAGTGTTACCTAACAAATAAAAATTTAAAAAAAGAAAATAATCTCTTTACAAGAAATTTCCAGGTGTTTTTATACTTCTGAAAGGGTTTTTCTTACCATATTTATCCTCTATATGTAATTAAAATCTAGATAGCATGTACATGTTCTTATATTAAGATTCTGTGTTTAATGTGAAGCCTTGAAATACACATGACTGTTAAAGATTTCATATTCTAAGACAAGGACAAAAATAGTCATAGACTAATCCTAATACCTTTATTCCTAAACTAAAAGCAGCTATCTTTATTACAGCTTGGGAAAAGGACATTGAGAACTCTCTTAATTTAAATAGAATCTCACTTGGTAAAGAATTCAAAACTTGGAGTGCTAAAGGATGGGAGAAAAGAAAGGAATGATGTTATTGGTATAAAGTAAGCCTAGACAGCTCTCTTGTTTGGAAGGTTACAAAGAAGAATCTAAAGGTGATTCAATTAGCGATAGAAAAGAGATGTGAATAACAAATGGGTGAAAATGTCTCTCTTTTTTTTTATTTTGGCATATTATAGGGGTACAAATTTTAAGGTTTCAAAAAATGCCCTTTCTGAGTTTCCAGCATGACCATCCACCAGATGGTGCACATCTCACTCATTATGTATGTATATACCCGGCCCCCTCCCCCCTCCCAGCTGCCCAATACCCAATTACTGTAGTACCTATGTGTCCATTTAGGTGCTGCTCAGTTAATACCAGTTTGCTGGTGAGTATATGTGATGTTTGTTTTTCCACTCTTGGGATACTTCACTTACTATCTGGTTTCCATAGTGTAGTGGTTATCACGTTCGCCTAACACGCGAAAATGTCTCTTTACACAAATACTATTCAAGTTGAACAGTAACTGGAAGTTGTTTATGAAAAAAACCCTTTTAAAATCATTACTGTTTTTGCTAGCTGATTATTTTGAAAATAAAAATGCCCATAAAATTTTTATCAAATCTTAAGAATATAGAAGTTTACAATCAATTTGATTTGTACTCCATGTTTTGCCTATTAGGCAGAACCCAACAGTAAAGGAAATTGGGCATACATACCATTTTATATGTGGGCATGTTAAATTGCCCATTTTAATCTAGTTAAAGAAAATTTTCTCAAATTTTCCTTGAGTCACAATAAGAATACCTTTTTATATTGTGAACATCTCAATTGCCTTTAATACTTTAATACTTCCCTTCAGCCACATCTGGTTCCAATCACCTTTTAGGCTTGCTGAAATAATTGTAATAAAAATAATAATAGTAATAATAAAGGTGAATTAAATACTCATAAATACAGCACATACTGGTTTCCTAAATTTTGTTCATTCCTAGGATGTGTTCTTGCCTCTATCCTTAATTGGAGGGAATTCCTAAATGCTTCCACTACAGTTATTATCTTCCTGTCTCTCGAATTATCTTCTTTGTGACACTCTCTACCATTTGGAAACATGTGGGAATATTTTAATTCATCCTGGAACTTAAATCATGAAAAAGAATCAGTCAGATAAACTACCCTCCAGAAGTTTCTTTGAGTCCTATGCAAATGTGCCTACTCTGTCCTTCTCAAGTGACCTTTGCATGGGCAGCTTTGACGAGTCAACAAAAGCTCCTTACCCTTCCTCTCAGGGTAATAGTAACATAGTTTATCTATTGTTCTATATTTATGTGACTACATTACTACATAATTCTTCCTAAAACTAAAATAGATCTTCACAGTGGTGATTTTCTGTCTCCATAGAGATGTGGCTGGCCACGGTTAAACAATGGAATTCTTTAGGAAGAAGGAAGGAGGGAAGGAAAGAAGGAAGGAGAGAAGGAAACTATACACACACACAAACACACACACACACACACACCCACCCCACTGTTTTCACCTGTTACTCCTGCTCCAAATTCACACAAATCAATGAACATCTATTAAAATCCCAGTCTGTGCTAGCAATTTTGTGATGCTCAAGGCATTGGGTTAAATGAGGCACGAGGCCTATCTATGTTCAAGAAACTTATAGAAGAGATACAATCTGCCATATATTTCTGTGAATGTTGGCTGGGGAGAAGATAAATTCTAGTCTCAGTGCCACTTTAAAGATGTTTATTTTCTATATGACTCCAGGTTATTCTCTCCTGCCTAGAAACAGCAAGAGGGGATTTTGTCATTAAACTGTTTCATACTCCTAGATCATGTGTTGTACCAAAATGGTATACATATATATATATTGTACTTACTTCTGTTCCCTATTAGTCTCAAAGCCCTGCATATAAGTTCTGCCTCCAATTAGTCAATTACTTAACCAACAAAGAAAAATTGTATGGAAAGACTTTTTCATAGGAGTAAACTCAAGTCTAATAGGTAGAAATACAGGTAAAATGATAGGAAAGGCCCTAAGTTTAAAGTCAGTAAACATGGCTATAGATTCAACTTTGTCACAATGTGGGAGTGGGTCCATGGTTTGCTGGGTCTCTGTCTCTCATCTGTAATACAAAAGATGCCTCTTAGCTCAGAAACTCTCTGATGAGAATACTCATTTCAAGCATCATTTACAACTGCAGAAATTGCAATTAGAGTACAGATTTGCTGCCTTGCAAATAGAAACTTTAGAAGCAGGTCCAGTTAGAGGAACAGAATCCTGGTGGGAGAATCTTCCAGCATCTCTTCCTATTGAGTTTTGGCCTTTATCAATGCAGATGATGCCTCTGGGGCTTTCTGGGTCCAAGAGGAGTTTGTCAGTATTAGCAAAGATGCAGGTTCCACTTGCTTCATGCTTTTCTGGTTCAGGTAAGAGCCTCTAATAGAATATTTGAATATAGTTGATTATATTTACCCTGTAAAAATTTTAATTGTTACATAGTTTTAAAAAGGAGTATCTTAGAGAAATCCTTTAAAAATCATGTAAGTATATATTTTCTCTATGAGATATGAATGACCAACAGTTTTGCATTCTAATTTAGCCATTTTTTTAATTCAAAAGAGGAATTGGGGAGTTGCTTATTAATAAAACAAGAGAAGCTTAAGATAGAAGAACTAGAGTAAATGGAAGTACACTTTTTCTTTCTATCTGAAATCTAGAACTTTCTCTCTCTTTTCTCTTTATCTTTTCCTCTCATTTCCACAGAGTTTCAGAGTACTAAAAATCCATATGTTGATACCAAGGACATTAGAAAATGTATAAATGTATAAAGACCCTATATAACCATGCCTCCAGACAGAGATTGACCAAGAGTACCAGTGCAGTTGTTGGTCTTGGTGTGTTAAATTTAAAATTTAATTTTATGTATTAATTTTATGTATATAAATGTTTATATATTCTTTCACTAAATGCAGTAAATATTATGAATTATGCTATTTGCAATGTCTCATGTTTCTGAAATGGATTGAGAGAGAGATTTACCTTTGTTTTATCTGTGGAAAACTATTTTCTAAGCAAAGTTATTGTTGAAAATACATTTCAACAGAAAGACATTTATCCCATTTAGAAAATTTGATTGGGTACTTTAAAAACCACTCAGTGTTAATTTATTTGCAAATAATCAATATGGTAATTATAAGTAATGCTATCATTTATTTACTTGCATGTAATAAAACTGAATTTTTAAAAACCTGTTTTATTCCAAGGACTACTTGCTATAGACTATTTACTATTTAGAGTGCTCTTGTCTCCTCTACCATTCAATTTCTGCCCCAATGAATTGAGTTTTTATATGCATGAAAATTATATAACTGGTCATTTATACATATGTATATGTATATGTACACATACACATACATATCATCTTTCTTATAAGGAGCTCTAAGTGCTTCATTTGTATTATCATATATTTTTTCCTTGGGGAGTAGATATTATCATATCATGTCAAAAAAAAAAAAAAAGGAAAGTTAAGAGCGGGCCCCAGAATCTAACTTGTCTGTCTCTGATCCTGACTATAGGTTTCTATAAAACAATGACAAGCATTCACTGAGCACATATTATGTGCCTAACATTTTCCTAGAGTTTTCTCATGCAGTCTCATTTGTGGTCCTGTAGGCAGGTAATA
Organism: Mirza zaza; assembly: GCA_008750895.1. NCBI lineage: Eukaryota > Metazoa > Chordata > Mammalia > Primates > Cheirogaleidae > Mirza > Mirza zaza. The sequence goes on along the minus strand of VSMD01102440.1, from coordinate 54,991 downwards.
TCAATACCTCCATTTTTGCAAAGAAGGGAACAGATACGGAGACATTAAGCAACTTACCCAAAGTCTCGGGTTAATAAGTGGCAGAACCAGACCCATCCCAGTCTATCAACATCCAATGCCTTACTCTAAGCACTAAGCTTACTACTTACTACAGCCCCACTTTTAGTCCCTTGTGTGCTCTCATACATTCATTTCCTTATTTCTTATGCCAGAGAAGTATTTAATGTTATCTACATGAAGCTTTAAGCTTCAGGGTCCCTGTGATTGGTGGGAGTTGCTGGGAGTTCTAGGAGGGCAGAGAAAGTCTGCTTATAATTAATCAGCACTTTTATGTAAGCATTTCTAGTAAATTGCCTAAAGAGATCTCAGAAGAAAGAGATCTAAATCTTCAAGGCTCTAGGAATTAGTTGTGACTTTTTTTCACTCTATATAAATATTCCCTTTCATACCTAATTTTGTATTCGTAGTTTGATATTCTTTTCCTTTAAGAGGGCACCTAAAATTGTGTAAGTTTTGATTCCACAAAACCTGGATACCCCCTAATTACCTTTACGGTTTTTAGCAAATAAGAAATGAAGGCATGCACTCTATGGTTAGAAACATGCTGAATGCTAGGTGTCAATGGGAAGGGTTGGTTGTATGGCCAGGATCAGACTGTCTTAGAAGGCAACTGATAATTTCAGGAGTTATTGTAAGTCTGTATATATTTTTTAAGATATTAGGAGATTTTTTAAGATAGTAGGAGATAGCAGATACCGTATTAATTCTGAATTCTCTCTTAATAATCTGGCATGATGGATATTTGCCTGGTCAAAAAGTAACACCTTAAGGCTAATTTTTAATCCAATATGTAAAGAACTCAGCCAGTAGCTTTCGAATGTTTTCTAATGCAACACACATGAAGGAATGAATACAGGTTACATGTTTGTCATGACCCATTAAACAGATTTTACAATTTGCTAATATGTGACAGAATTTAGTTTGGAAAAAAAAACAGTGTGAGAACATACTGGCTCCCTCAAATGACTTTTTTTCCATAAGTGAAAACATGAGGAACATGAGGAAAATGGATTAGTCGAGCTGTTCCCCCTTTTCCAATCACTTTCCACAATGAGAAATAGGACTAGCTATTCTGAAGGGACAGTAAAGAAAAATCGGTCATTCAGTGTACTAAAGACATTGTCGTTGGTTTGTTGGTCCAGTTATTAATTGGAAGTGAGCCATTCCATGGCTTTCTCTGCCCATTTCACACAGGTGCGTCACACTGGTTCATGAGTTCCATTGCCTAATCATCCACAGGAGGCTAATTTAAATGACTGTACCATTTGTGATTAAGCCATCAGGTAACAAGAGAACCAGACATTGTTAGTTTAAATTCCCTTCCAAAAGAATTTTTTTTCCCCAAAGTATTTAAATACAGAAACAAGCTGGAGATGGTTATTAAGAGACTTGGTACACTGGATAAAGAGTGATATTCTTCTACAGTATGTACACATTACCAAAAACAATCAACATATGCTAGGTAAATTGCACATTTTGCAGGGGAAAAAAGTAGTAGATTGAATGAATGCTCAATATCTTTGCCAAAACTGCAGACTTTCACAGGGCTTCTTTTTATACCCCATGTCTTTGCATAAATGAAGTTCATAATAACTTTAAGTAGTCTTGCAACATGAATTTGTGAATCAAAGTTACCTTTTCATTTAAAGTTAATTGGTTTTGAATCAAGGAAACTTAGTGTATATATTAATTGGCAAAATAGAATTGCAGGTGCACCTTCAGTTTTGAATTTGATACAGTAATTTCTTTTTATCTGTAATGGAGTCTATTTATCAAATGCCAGCCACCTGTGGGAATTTGAAAGTCACTAAAAAGCCTCACACTGACATGACACCTTTAAAGTATAAGTCTGAAGACCTTATTTGTAAGCACTTTTAATGTACTTTCGAAATGTCCAGTAATCATGGTAACAGTCACTGGGAGCGAGCATCTATTAAGCAGTTAGTTATTCCCACTTTCTGGGTGAGATGATCACTGCCCCTTTCATAGATTTCATCAGTAAGAGGAAAGCTCTGTTCATTACTCACTGCTTTAAATGAAATATCTTAGCTCGTGGAGCTCAGTGCTGGTCTTATTGAATGTGTATTCTTGAGGATGTGGACAAGTATGGAAAATGAATGTAAAATTCACTCGTGTTATGAATTATTCCTAATCTTCCTCCCATATCACAAGGCTGCTGAGAACCATTGCTGGGGAACATCATGCTCCAATCATTTGCTCCTCTACCTAAATGACCAAGCCAATGCCTGGTCCTGTTTTCCCAATGCCTGAGAATCTTTTATGCAATTATATTTAAATAAGATGCAGCAATTTAGTATTAGTCCCACTTGCTCAACCCTATACACTCTGAGCAAAGCAGGATATTACTTCTACATGAATGGATGAGAAAACAAAAATATTGGGGCAGGTAAAAAATGCAAATAAACATGTTGAACATTTGTGTAGATCAACATATAGTGCCTTTGTCCTAAGCACCGTGCTAGGCTTTTTCCTGATGGCATCTCAATTAAACATTGCTTGATTTCCCAAAGAATTTTCCCTATCCCTGTCTTACAATGAGGACAATCAGACTGAGGAGAGTAAATGCCCTGCAAGATGTCTGAAAAGTAGTACAAAGCTGAGTCAGAATTCAAGAGGAAGTGTGTCTGAAGGCAAAGCTCATGGCAATGTGTTTGTTCTCAGAGGTCCCAAGTTAATCTGGATGGTCTAGGACCAGAACCAAGCTCTTATCTTCCTGTTCTACCTTCCATTTACTAGACTACGCTGCATCGTGACGTGGCCACAGATTTATCAGCTCAGAGCAAGATGGTCTCCTAAATGTGAGCAGTTTACTATTGAAGTAGCTCAGGTGAAAGGTCCAGAGGTGTCCCCGAGAGGCCAGTCATTCAGTTTATCATGCCAACACATGTTTGTGATACAGCAACAGAGGTCTGAGTCCCTCAAAATCAAATCTCCTTTCACAAGTATAACCAAGTGTCATTGCCATCTGGGAAAAAACTTGACTTCATTAATTAATAAGTAGCTGTGATGGTTGATTGCTAACTGAGCAAAGCAGTCTTGCTTATTTTATAGTTGGAGCCTTTTCATTGTGATCATGCTCTGAGACTCCTTAGGGCTTATTTTCAAGAGTTCCAAGCTCAACCTGCCCTGTCTTTATTCTCCAGCACAAGATTGTTCTAAGCTTGTGATTACTTACAAAAGATTTGAATAGCTCTTGCCTAGCTTTCCCTTTTCTGAACAGAGCTATTGATTCTCTGCTCTGTGGTAACCATTGCTTTCTAGATGAGGCTACATGCCAAACGAAATCATTAACAATCTCAACACCAATTCAGTTAGATGAATATCAGCTATGTGCTGCATGCCAGGTGTAGTCCAAGAGCCTAAGGAGATTACATAAATGAAAATATAATCTGTCAAAGGAGAAAGACACATGCACAAATAACTTTAGTGTAAATCTCACTGTGCTTTAATAGAGGTACATGATAGAATTGGCTATTTCTCACTAGGAGAGTCAACAATAAGTAAAAAAAAAAAAAGAAAGAGAGAGAGAGAGAATACTGGACCTAGGCATAGAAGACAAAGAATATTTCAACAGCCAGAGAAGGGCCTTGGATGACACAGAGAGAAACAAAAGAACATTACAGGCAGGGAGATAGCATGAGCAAAGGTATTTTGACATGAAAACGTATGTTTAGAAAATTACAAGTAGCACCATATTGAGAGATAAGGATATAAAAGAGGTGGTTGAGATTCAAGGGGCAGATGAATGATAAAAATTTTTTGAAGCAAGATTGCCATGCAATACTAAGGAGTTACAACTTCATTTTATAGGAAATAGGAAGCTTTTTGAATTTATAGGTAGAGCAGAAAAAGGAAGATTGTTTCGAACATACAGGAATTTCACGAAGAGAAATGACTACGAATCAGTTTAGAAATAGAAAGTGATTCTATTCACTTCATAAAAGGATTTAAGAAGAGTTTAAATAAATTTCACACCCATTCATATCACAGTGTGTAATTTTCAACATTGTTTATCAATACTTCAATTAACTTTTTGAAATATACTCCAAACTAAAGTTTTTGAAGTACAGATGTCTGTTATGTAGCAAATGCGTGAGAAGGTATTTTAATTTGAAATACTTGCTGGGGAGAATTATAGCATGAAGGCAGTTTCCTTTGCATTTAATAAAGATAGTAGAATAAGCAATCTTGGCCATGCTGTTTTGAAATCATGGTCTCTTAGCGTGATTCTAAGGATTTTGTTTGGGAAGTATAATTCCAAAAAACAGCACCCAGGTGCAATGGGAAAACTTTTATGTCTTTCTGAATTACCAATACTACTTGAAGAAGGATGCTATCATAGCCTTTGCTTCCCCCTACTTTATAGACTCCAAGGTTATAAAGACTCATAGATTTTTAGCAAAAGATAGCAGAGAATATGAACAGCAAAAGGTGAGAAAAAATGAATTCATCCCTATCATTACTGTCCTTGAGAGAAAAACAACTCAACCCTCTTATTCCTTCTATTGACTTTGCCATTTTAATCACATATATTTCCTAATATGCCTGTTCTATGAATGTACTGAATTTTCTATTTCTTTTTCCACTATAATATGGAAGTGTAGCCACATTTTCATAGGACATGTTTCCAATCCTTGTCTTTTTTATTTACCCTCAACTTAATTAATTTTAATCCTTCATTGGTGCTTTAAATGCGTCAAATGAGAATAATGCCAACCAGGGTGATTTTCACCCTTTTATTAGCAAATGTGAAACATGTGTAACTCATAATCACCTGCTTGTTCTTAGCCCAGGGCAACTTGAGAGTCTTTAAGATTTCTGCTCTCCCCAGGCACTCACCAAAAGGGAATGCAAGACTTGGTCATCGTAACTCTACGGATCAAGTCCAGATACGATTATTCAAGGTTTCTATTTCCTACATACTATCAAAAACCCAGCCTGAAATCTAATTCATCTACTAGACATTTTAAGCTAAATAGTTAAATGAAAGTAACTAAACACTAATGAAGACTTCCAATGGGAGAGCATTGAGGAGTGGGGAACCTATTGCTTTGGGGCCTCATGTGATCTTTAGGATCCTTGAGTGCAGCCTTTTGACTGAATCCAAATTTTACAGAGCAAATATTTTTAATAAAAGATTTAATGAAATTTGGATTCGATTGAGGGGCCACACTTGGGAATCTGGAGGGCCACATGTGACATGAATCTCTTTTTTAATGAATCTTTGCGTTAAACTGGCTTTCAGACAACCCAAATTTCTATAGTTGTAGACACTTGTGTGAATACGCTGATTACAGATATGTCAATCCAGATACATCGCAAAATGGAACTAATTCTCCCCTTGGTCCTGCTAAGAGATATCAGTGGTTGACAAAAAAGAAACTCAGCTTAATTAAAATTTTTTAAAAATAATAACTATACAATCACAAAGAACAATGAGAAATTTCTCAGTTGCTGATTTCACACCTAATAATGTATTGATATTAGTGTAGTTTTTCTTGTTTATGTATAATCATTTTAATGTAATAAAAAATGAATTCAATCTCCAGATTTTATTGATTTACTTATTATTAGTGATTAGGATGCTCGTCATACAGTCATCTTCTCTTTGTTATCACATTGTGTCTCCTCAGACAGGTGCTCTAAACCACACCATCTACAGTAGCCTCGTGTTAATGACTCTTGCAAGATCATCTTTTCTTCATAGCAGTTATCACTATCAGATGTGTCTTATTTATGTATTTATACATATATTTACTGTATCACTCTAGATTGGAAGCTCCTTGTAAGTAGGAACATTTCTACATTTCTGTCTTGTTCACCACTGTATTCTTAGTGCCCAAATCTACCTGGAATGAGATGAAAACTCAATTATACCCAGTGGGTATGATTTCAAAGGACTTAGGACTTACTGGTCATAGAATTTAGACAAAAAAATATTTATTGAATGTGTGTCTTTCAGAATATGAACTTTTTTAAATATCTTGGAGGTAGACATGTCCATTGAGAGTAAGAATATTCATGTGACCTGTTTGCATTTGTATTGTAATTGCACTGCTATAAGCTGAATTGTGTTCACTCAAAATTTATGTATTGAAACTCTCACTCCGAATATGACTATAATTTGAAAATAGGACCTTTAGGAAGTACCTTAGTCTGTTTTCTGTTTCTTTTAATAGAATACTTGAAACTGGGTAATTCATAAAGAAAAGGAATTTATGTCTTAAACAGTCTTGGAAAACGAGAAGTCTAAGGTCGAGGGGCTGCATCTGGTGAGAGCCTTCTTACTTGTGGGATCTCTCTGTGGTGTCCTGAGGAGGGACGGGGCATCACATGGCAAAGGGGCTGAGCTTGCTAACATGCTAATATGCTAGCTCAGGTATCCGCTTCTCTTCTCATAAAGCCACCAGTTCCCTCCCATAGTAACCCTTTAATCCATTAATTCATGATTGGATTAATCCATTCATGAGGGCAAAACCCTCATGATTCAATCACTTATTAAAGATCCCCCCAGATACTGCCACATTGGGGATTAAGTTTCAACCCGAGTTTTGGAGGGAACATTCAAACCATAGCAGAAGGTAATTAAGGTTAAAAGAAGTCACTGGGGTGAGGCCCTAATCTGATAGGATTGGTGATCGTTGTCCTTATAAGAAGTGATACACAAGAGTCTGCCCTTGCCATGTGAAAACACAGCAAAATGGCCATCTCAAGTCAGGAAGCTCTTCCCAGAACTAAATTTGCCTGCACCTTGATCTTGGACTGCCCGGTCTCTAGAACTATAAAAAGATAAATTTCTGTTGTTTAAGTCACCCAGTCTATGGTATTTTATTATAGCAGCCTGAGCTAATAAACTAATACTAATGAAGATACAATTATTTTTAGAGACTATGTTGGAACATTTTCTATTTTTCATGCCCCATGATTCAGGGCTTGTTATACTTATGCCATTGGTAACATTATTTGAAAGGCCATGGTGATGGATATTCATAGAAAAGGGTTAAAACGGTTCGGTAAGATCAAAGTTGAAATGGTCACAACGTAGTTTTCCTTCTACAAACTTTATCATTATTATATGCTATGTTCCAAAAATAGACGGCATTGAATGGACAAGGGACAACACGTTGGTTGTCATTATGTTACAACTGCTTCAATTTTATTTATGAAAGAGTCCTCTGAAAGATGTGTCTTCTATGGGTCTTAATATTCTGTGAGATCAGGAAAATGTTGTGTCATGCAGTTTTTTAGCACTCTTTGAACATCAAGAAAGCAAATTAAGATGAAAATCATGAACCCTAATAATTCCCATGTCCTTTTTTGTTTTTTTTTTTAGCGTATTATGGGGTTACAAGTGTTAAGGTTACATATATTGCCCATGCCCCCTTGAGTAAGCATGTCCACCCCCCAAACATTGCACATCTTACTTGTTGTGGTTGTATATATCCATCCCCTCCTCCCCCTTCCCACCCTCCCGACACCCGATAAATGTTACTCCTATATGTCCACTTAGGTGTTGATCCATTAATACCAATTTGCTGGTGAGTACATGTGGTGCTGGTTTTTCCATTCTTGAGATACTTCACTTAGCAGAATGGGTTCCAGCTCTCTCCAGGAATATACAAGAGGTGCTATATCACCATTGTTTCTTAAAGTTGAGTAGTATTCCATGGTATACATATACCACATTTTATTAATCCACTCATGAACTGATGGGCACTTGGGTTGTTTCCATAGCTTGGCAATTGTGAATTGTGCTGCTATAAACATTCGAGTGCAGGTGTCTTTTTCATAAAGTGATTTTTGATCTTTTGGGTAGATGCCCAGTAGTGGAATTGCTGGATCAAATGGTAGATATACTTGTATTGCTTTGAGGTATCTCCATATTGCTTTCCACAGAGGTTGAACTAGTTTGCAGTCCCACCAGCAGTGTAGGAGTGTTCCTCTCTCTCCCCATCCACTCCAGCATTTGTTGTTTGGGGACTTTTTGATAAATGCCATTCTCACTGGAGTTAAGTGATATCTCATTGTGGTTTTGATTTGCATTTCCCTGATGATTAGAGATGTTGAACATTTTTTTCATTTGTTTGTTGGCCATTATTCTGTCTTCTTTTGAGAAGTTTCTGTTCATGTCCTTTGCCCATTTTTTGATAGCGTTGTTTGATTTTTTCTTGCTGATTTTCATGAGTTCTAAATAGATTCTAGTTATCAGCCCTTTATCAGATGTGTAGCTTGCAAAAATTTTCTCCCATTCTGTGGGTTGTCTGTTTGTTCTCTTGATAGTTTCTTTGGTTGTGCAGAAGCTTTTTAATTTGATCAGGTCCCATTTGTTTATTTTTGTTGCTGTTGTGATTGCCTTTGGGGTCTTCTTCATAAATTCTTTGCCTAGGCCAATATCTAAAAGAGTATTTCCAACATTTTCCTCTAGAATTCTAATAGTTTCACACCTAAGGTTCAAGTCTGTTACCCAGCGTGAGTTGATTTTTGTGAGAGGTGAAAGGTGTGGGTCTTGTTTCACTCTTCTATGTGTGGCTATCCAGTTTTTCCAGCACCATTTATTGAATAAGGATTCTTTTCCCCACTGTATGTTTTTGTCTGCTTTGTCAAAGATTAGTTGGCTATATGAGGATGGTTTTATATCTGGGTTCTCTGTTCTGTTCCACTGGTCAATGTCCCTGTTCTTGTGCCAATAAAAAGCTGTTTTAATGACTATAGCCTTGTAGTATAGTTTGAAGTCTGGTAAATTGATACCTCCTATTTTGTTTTTATTACCTAGGATTGATTTTGCTATACGGGGTCTTCTCTGGTTCCATACAAAGTGTGAAATTATTTTTTCTATATCTGTGAAAAATGATGATAGTATTTTGATAGGGATTGCGTTGACTCTGTAGGTCACTTTGGGTAGTATAGACATTTTAACAATGTTGATTCTGCTGACCCATGAGCATACCATGTCCTTTTATGGTATTTTCAGGAAGCAGATCTAGCACATGCAGAACAGAAAAACAGCTAAAGTGCTCACGTTATTAACTTAGTAATGCCTGCAGACATCTGGTGACCTAAGTTTTCTCTTATTTTATTTTGTTTTCAGGAAGTAAAGTCTGCAAGGGTCTGTGAGAATGAAGGAAAGTCATTGTTGCTAAAGGGTCATCCCAATAATTATTTTAAAAAATTATATTGGTCATATTAGCATGCTTTATGTACTAATCTAAATTAATGAATTAAGCAGGTGCATATATTATTTTAATTAACAACAGCTGCATTATAGCAACATTATAGGAGCTTGTTATGGCATCATTTATTAAGAATATGTTGCCAGTGCATTTTATAACATGCATTATAAAAAGTTATTAAAAGGTGCAACTGTATTTTAGAAGCATTCAACAAATATTAATAAAACATTTATGATTGTGCTTTAATTTAAAATGTTATCATTATCTTTAAAGCAAATGTCATGCACCAGGCACCAATGAGACACTCATGATTGGAAACATTCACTTCTTTACTATTTTGGTAGTACTCACCTTCCAAATTGTAGCTCCTGAATCTTCTTGTGTGCTACCTGAATCTCAATAGGAAAATGGCAAAAAAATTTTTAAAAACTTTGCCGCATCTCTTCTGAGTTATAAACTATAGCTACACGTAACTCACTTATTAGATACCAATGATTGCTGAATTTTTGCATATGATACATAACTAAGGTTTGGCTAGCTTTCTTCTCATTCTAGCACTTACATTACCAAATACATTTATTGAAACAGAATAGTCCTCTCACGTCCCAATGGGATTGAATAGCCCATTAATTGCTTTGAAATTTCATCAATCAGCTTATACCTTACTGTAAGCAACAGTGATGAATGAATGGAATGGCTAAAAACAGGTCCATTTATTTCAATTAATCATTTGTTTTACCAAATATCAGTTTGCAAAATAGTGGCAAGGACTCTTCTCTAGATGAAATGAGCTGAAAATAGATACAGCATTTTTGAAATTAGAGACTCGGACAAATTAATGAAAAGTCCTGAAATGTGTTCTTCTTACAATGCAGAAAATACAAAGACTATAAACTACATCTATGAGGATAAATAAGCTATAAAAACAAAATTATTAACAATATTTCTCTCCACATGATGCAGATACAAAATGATGAATAACTGAATAACTAGTGTTTAGCTATAATTCTTTTACTTTTCTTCATGGAGTGATAGAATGTGATTTCCACCACCACCACCACTCCTCCCAACCCCCACCTGCAAACCCACTGACAATGAAGTTGGTTTTCTTAGGCCAACCAAGCAAGAACCATTGATACCACCTTTCATTGTCAGCAAATAAATCTGTTAAACTCTCTAGCTGTTCTCAGTTAAGCTAGATTCATTATTTCTAGCTTAAATCCCTTAGCTTTAAACTAAGACAGAGATTTACTATAGTTCTTTTTGCTGAGGAATGCTTATTAACTTCTTTTTCCATCTTAACCCAACAAACCCAGAGGACAACCATGTTTTCTATCTAATAGATCCTGTTCTTAAAGCTTTCTTTCATATAAAGGGAAGGCTAAATCCTCAAAGCCTCAAAGAACCCAAATCTTTAGACCTGTTTGGTTTGTAGCTTCCCAGGCAACATTTCATGGTGAGGAATATGCCATGGGCAGAGTTGACTTCAATATTTTTTATTTTAAAAACAGGGGGAAAATATTTTTAAAAGGAGGAGGAGAGTGGGAGGAAATAAAGGAAAGATAAAAATTCAAAAATGTCTTTGAATAAAGTAGTCATGATTTTATATACATATACATACACACACACAGATGTACACACACATATATTATGAAACATTATATGGTTTTCACATGACTTTAAGTTCCCCTATAGCATTTGGAAATATTTACGATCAACATATATAATTTTGAATCTTCAATATATGTTGAGTAGTACACTTGATCTTGAGTGGTAGACTTAAAAGGTCCATGATGAAAATATTATTCTGATTTAGTAGTAATAGCAGTAGCAGGAGTAGTAATATAATGATAGTAATAATGCTTTTGTTTGTTTTTTTAAGTTCCTTTGCCCAGATAAGCCTCACAGCTGACATTTTATACTAGTTCCTGCAATAGATTGAAATGATCTGATTGTAGTAAACTGAGAGTCATGATCTCATCCACAAACTGTGTATTTTCTTTTTTCCCCCAGCTTCATTGAGGTATAATTGACAAATAATATATATATATATTTACAGTATACAATGTGATGTTTTAATACATGTATACATTATGAAATGATTGCCCCAATCAAGCTAATTAACATATCCATCTTCTCACATAGTTACCTTTGTGTGTCTTGAGAACATTTAAGATTTAGTCTCTTTGCAAATTTCAAGAATACAATAAAGTTTTAACTGTATACTATAGTCACCGTGATGTACATTAGCTCTCCAGAACTTATTCATCCTACCTAACTGAAACTTAGTATCCTTTGATCAACACCTCTCCACATAAAACTATTCATTTTCTACTTTAAAATTTTTGTTTCTTGTTTGTGAAATGAGCTACATATACTTGCCTTTTATTTCTTAGAAACAAGAATCAGATATAATACCTGATAAATTAGTATAACTGTGCATCTCCTATCTGATGTACTTTATGGTGCTTCTCATGGGGTTTTGCACAGTGAAAACACCAAGTATTTACTTGTTGAATTGAATTTAATGTGAAGGTATTTTGAAAAGTTATACAAATAATCAGTAATATCAGTTGATCGTTTTAACTCTGTGTGATTTAAAAGCATTACACACTTAAGTGACATTATTGGTCCAAGAAAATTCTTTGCAGATAATACAAATGAATGAAATTATCAAACCTAAATCTTCCAGACTAAAATTTGAGGGTAACTGTATATAAATAAGTTCTCATTTCCAGACTGAATTTACCACTTAGCTTTCATCTGTGCAAATTATGATTGATTTTAGAAAATCTGTGAAAAATTGAGTTTTCAGAAACTAAGAAATTTTATACCCTGAGTGGTTTTCTTAAAAGTAATGATTCCTAAAATCATGTATTTTTTTAATCCAAGAAAATTATTACATATGATTACAGTTTATAGTTTTCCAAATCTGACTTGTTTTGATTGTGATGGTATAAAGCACCATAGCTTGTAATGTCTGTGCATGTTATATACTCATAGGAATTTTTAGCTAACATTAATTGAGCATTTGTTATACCAAATACTGTTCTAAGCACTTTATATTTTTGAATAATTTAATTTAATTATGTTAGTAATTACTTAATAAACTGATAAGGTAGACACTAATGTGATGATCTCCATTTTGCAGGTGAGGAAACTGAGACACTAACGAATTAGGTAACTCTAAAAGCTCCTAGCTAGTAAGTGGAGGAATCAGAATTTGAAACCAGGCTAGAAAAAGCCAAAGCAAGATATGCAAATGTGCTTTGCATTCCCAACCTTCAATAAATTCATACCCATCCCTGAGGCTGGCACCTGAAAAAAAGAAATGACCCAATGTAGCAGATTGGTTTCATTTTAAATTGATTATCTCAAATCTCAGTTGGTCTCTCAACATGGTCCAGGAATCCTAACATTCTTATATAATAAACATCTTCCACTTCCCAAGAGGATGCTTTCATAATTTCTCCTCTCTTTTCAAATGTTTAACAAGAACTTTTCTCCTCACAATCAGCTTTTTATTCTTGCTTAAAAAAAAAATAGAAATAGCCAGAGTAGCACTTTCTCATCTGCTCACCTCCAAATCTGTAAATAGTTGCACTTTCTTTTCTTCTAATACAATTAAGTGAGAGTTTCTCTTAATTTGGAGATAAATTCCTTAGTGAGGGCGCTGGATTCTAGCCCCACCCACCCAGCTCAATCTGGCCTTCTCTCAGCTGAATTGGCAATATCTCCCTCTCTAATGGATCGCCCCTAGTAGCTTCCAAGCTGCTCTGGTATTTCCCATCTTAAAAACCATGCAAACACAGAACTCCTTGTCTAGTCCATCTTCCATATAATTTCTCTACTCCCCTTCACAGCAAATTATTCTTCTTGACTTCTTTACGTCCTCATATTTGTTCTCCTATCATCCCAATTCAGTGTGCCTCCTGCTCCCATCACTCAACAGAAATGGACAACTTTCTGTTCTTATAATACACGATCTGTCGGCAATAGTCAAAATGGTTATACATTACTTTAAACATGTGTCTCTCCAGGATTCCACAATGCCACCTTGGTCTAGTTTTCTCCCTGCCTTTCTAAAGCATCTTCTTAATCTCCTTCGTAGGTTCTGCTGTCTGAACCCACCCCATAAACATTGCCATTCCCCACAGTTTTGTTCTGAATCTTTTTGTCTGTTCTTTCCTTACCCTCCCATTAAGCCTCTCAGCATTTTAAACACTCTCTACATACTTGTAGCAGACAGAATAATTGCGCCTCCAAAAGTTATCTCTATCCTAATCTCTGGAACCTGTGAATGTTACCTTATATGGCAAGGAAGGATGTTGCAGCTGTGATTTAATAAAGGATCTTGAGATGGTAAGTTTAGCCTGGGTTCTATAGGTGGGGCCTAAATACAATCACATGTATCCTTATAAAAGAAAGCAGAGTAGGCCAGGCACAGTGGTTCTCGCCTGTGATCCTAGCATTTTGGGAAGCCCAGGTGGGTGGATTGCTTGAGATCAGGAGTTCATCTCTACCAAAAAAAAAAAAAAAAAAATTGAAAACCTAGCTGGACATGGTGGCATGTGCCTGTTGTTCTAGCTACTTGGAAGGCTGAGGCCGGTAGATTACTTGAGCCCAGGATTTTGAGGTTGCACTGAGGTATAATGACGCCGCTGCACTCCAGTCAGGGCAACAGAGTGAGACCCTGTCTCAAAAACAAACAAAAAGAAAGAGATTTAAGACATACAAAAGGAAAGAAGGCAATGTGACCACAGAGGCAGAGATTGGAGTAATATAGCCACAAACAAAGGAATACAATAGCCACCAGAAACTGGAAGAGGCAAGGAACAGATTGTCTAGTAAAGCCTTCCAAAAGAGCACGGCCTTCATTTCAGGTTTCTGGTCTGCAGAACCAAGGTAACTTTTGTTGTTCTAAACTAATAAGTCTATTATAATCTGTTATAGCAGCCACAGGAAACTTACAAAGTCTACCAAGTTAAATATTCAATCCAGATATTTCCTCTAAGCTTTAAAATCATAAACAACTATCTTCTGGCCTTCACCATATCTTCTTACAGGTATTTCATCTGTGACACATCCACTATGGAACTCTTGTTTCTATATCCCTTTTCCATACCTGTTCATCTCCCGACCTGCCTATATCAATAAATGGTATTATTGTCCACACAACTGTTCAAGCTAGAAATTGCATTCCTCCCTTGATTCTTGTCTTTTCCTTCCCTTAGATATTGGGTGAGGGAATCCTGCACCTAAACTATCAATATCAACATACCTTGTCATTTTTTTGGAGCCTCAGGTGCACATAGAATCAGCTTAATCATGACATTTTCTTATTTGTTCATGCATGGTTCATTTTTATTTACAGGCATAAATTGTTTTATTGTGCAACACTTTATTGTGCTTTACAGATATTGCATTTTATTTTTTTTTTACAAATTGAGGATTTTTTCCAACCCGGTGTAGAACGAGTCTATCAGCACCAGTTTTCCAACAGCATGTGTTCACTTTGTGTCTCTATGTCAAATTTTGGTAATTCTTACTAAATATTCCATGCTGTTTATGATTATTATATTTGTTATGGTGTTCAGTGATCTTCATTTCTATTGTAATTGTTTTGGGGTGCTACAAACCACACCCACATGAGATAGCAAACATCATCAATAAATGTTGTATCTGTCTTGACTACTCCACCAGCCTGTTGTTCCCTCATCTCTCTTCCCCTCCTTGGGCCTCCCTATTCCCCAAGACACAACAATATTGAAATTAGGCCAATGTCCTCTAGGTGTTCAAGTGAAAGGAGAGTCACATGTGTCTCATTTTAAATCAAAAGCTAGAAACGATTAAGCTTAGTGAGGAAGGCATGCCGAAAGCCCAGATAGGCTGAAAGCTAGGTCTCCTGTGCCAAACAGTTAACCAAGCTGTGAATGCAAAGGAAAAGTTCTTGGAGGTAATTAAAAATGCTACCCCAACATACCCACAAATGATAAGAAAGCAAAACAGCATAATGCTGACATGGAGAAAGTTTTAGTGGTTTGGATAGAAGATCAAATCACCACAACATTTCCCTTAAGCCGAAGGCTAATCTAGAGCAAGGCCATAACTCTCTTTAATTCTATGAAGACTGAAAGAGATGAAGAATCTGCAGAAGAAAAGTTTGAAAGTAGCAGAGTTTGGTTCATAATGCTTAAGGAAAGAAGCTGTCTCCATAACATAAAAGTGCAAGAGGAAACAGCAAGTGCTGATGTAGAAGCTGCAGCAAATTATCCAGAAGATCTAGCTAAGATCATGATAAGGGTGGCTACACTAACAACAGATTTTCATTGTAGATAAAACAGCCTTCTATTGGAAGAAGATGCCATCTAGGGTTTTCATAGCTAGAGAGAAGTCAATGCCTGGCTTCAAAACTTCAAAGGACAAGCTGAGTCTTGTTAAGGGCTAATGCAGCTGGTGACTTTAAGTTGAAGCCAATGCTCCTTCACCATTCTAGCTTCCCTCCTTCTCCTCACTCATTTCATACGGGCCACATTGCCCTCCTCTCAGCTGGCCAAAGACTCCAAGCTCTTTCCTGCCTTAGTGCCCTCATGCATGCATTTTATACCTGAAACATTTCCTTCTGCTTCTCTCATGGTCCATCATCAAGCCTTCTCTTCAAGTCTTACCATAAAGCTTACCCTCTAGAAAAATGTTTCCTCACCACCCTGTTCATTGTTAGATCCCTATTTATCCTCTCTTGCAAAATCCTTTCGTTTCTTTCATAATGTATGGCAAGTTGTAGTATTTATGTACTTATTTTCACCTTTTTTCTTTGCTGGACTATAAACTCTCAAAATGCAAGGACTGGTTTTATCTTCATATAATGGCCTAGCAAACTGCCTGCCATACACAGATCAAAGTACATAGAATTCGTAATACACATTACTTTTTTACTACAAAAAGGCAGGATCATGTGATTATCTGGGTAAAACCAAGAATAGTTGGTGCTCAATGAATATTTCTTAAAGTTCTGCCTGAATGAACGAATCAATGGAAACACATGCTGTAGGGTAAGAGCCTTGGTACCACAGCATACTTTGAGAATCCTAGAAGAAAGGCACCACATGAGTTCAAAATGCTATTATGTTTTGACTCAATCTTTCAACACTCCACACAAGAATAATCTAGTTTGAGACAATTTGGTAAAGTATCAGCTTTCACCTGTATTACCTGCTCTGACACCTTAGCACCTGAAGACACTTAGCCCAATTAACAACTCCAACCAATCTCCACTGGCACAGTGGAATCCCGTTCTGCAATTCCTCTCTACTTCATCCATCGTAACTTTATTCACTACCTTAGTTCCCTCATTAATTATAACTACATTCTTGGGTCCTGACCTGTCTCAAACAGGTTTTAATTGCCATAGCAATTCTTCAAACATGTGGTATTTTATTGATTTGGTTCGTCTGAGTCTACCAAAGTCTGCCCTATGTTCTTACTATCCCATACCTTTTCTTTTGGGTTTGTGTTCGGCCATGGCTACTAGTTTTATTCAGTTTTGTTTTTCAAAATCCTTTTTATATAAGAACACCCTAGACTGGACATTTGTATACCTTCTTTATCTGCAGTATTCTCTGACGTATCTAGTGCTGTTTATCATTTTTTAATCCACTGAAATTCATTTTTGCTCTTGGGTTTTGAATGAGATCTAAATTATAGATTTAGAGTGAAAATATAAGAGTGAAATATAGGAGTGAAAATATTATTCCTGACATCTTTGAACTTAAAAGCATTTGGATCCAAGCTACTATTTTGATTTTTTCTCCCAGAATATAGCCCCTTATATAGGGCAGAGTGATAGGAACTTTCTGGTTCTCAAACCCATTCTCAGTCATTTTTGTTCTGGGACACAGGAAGATGCAAAGTTTCCATAAAGTAAGTTTACAGAATATTTTTGCCAAGAAAATATATGTTTAGGAGGATAGCCCATAATTTGCAGCTGATCCATTTTAAAGTTTTGCCAAAATATTACACAAGTAACAAAGCTATTATACCATGTGTAAATACTAATAATCAGTATTATTATACTAATCTAAACATCATCTGAAAATTATGTTAATATTTTTAAATTACTACACCAATGTCTTGAGCTTAAAGAACAGTTAACAACAAAGAAAATCTCAAACATCACCAAAATGTAAAAGATAAAAAGTAGAAGTGTCTAAAAGCTTGCTTTTTCAAAATCTCTTTAAGATATATATTTTTTTTTGACCAGACTCTTTTATACTCAGGTGTGAAGCTGAGAGTGGGCATCTGGAAGAAACATCTATCATAAATCATAAGAATGATTAATCCTCTGGGTCATATATCCCCACCATCATTTGCTCATGGTCAGATTCCTCTTGAGCTTAAAACTAATTCCATTCATGCTTTGGGCCTGGAGCACCACACTCATTTGCATAATACATTTTACACTGACTGGATGCCAAGTGTAGATTAATAATCTGATTTGGGGAATAGTGAACAATTGTTTGGGAAAGTTGCAATCTTTTTACTGCTTTTGGGGTGCTCAAATTACAAATCTAGTGACAAGCAGCATATTGATCCAAACATGTTTGTGCCACAGAAATAAATATCATAGAAATACCAATATTTAAATTTAAAATATGGCAGTATTGTCCGACATTCACTGCCTTTTGGCAGGCAAGTCAGTGAATCTGTGAATGTATTCATGCAAATAATTGTTCATGATCACACTAAATCTCTTGACTGCTATTGTTAGCACCAACCACACAATGCCATAGCAGGGTTTTTGGAACTATCTTTGAATTTTTCTGAATGGAACACATACCCAGGGGCAGAGTGGCATTTAAACTGGGTTGCATTTATTTTTGGCTCTCTGTCTGCTCTCTTCACACCTCACAGCACTTCAATCCAAAGCACATTTTTATAAAACGTAGAGCTACTTGGTTCAGGTATTATTTGAATGCTGCTTCTGTGGTACCAAAGATATAGAAAGTCAATTATCTTCCTATTTTGAGAGGCTGTAACAATCCCAACACCACCACTCAGCAAGTCTGTGAGTCTTCTTAATAATGTTTTTCTCTGTAAATGATCTTTTGGCAAGAGTCATGAGACCACAACCAAATCACTGGAAATCCCTGAGAAAGAAAACATTTCGGTGTAAAGGGTTTATGAAAAATGACACTTTGTTGCAGTTTTTCCAAGCAAATTATAACTGCCTGTCATGCAGACAAGGGTTGCCATGGTAAGCAGTTTTTTGAATAGGTAAACCAAATAAAAGTGAGACAGAGCATGTGTGAAGCTCGTGGGAAAGGGAAGTTCAGGTTGCCTGGAGCAAGAATAACTTCGGTATTTAAAATCACGAAGAGCCCAGCACCCTTTTCCCAAATGTGGTTCAGGCAAATGTCTATTTTTCTCTCTCAGGCAGTTTCTTTCTAAAATGTTTAGCATGGAAATCACTAATGGTTAGTGGAGGAAAAGACTGAATCATAGTACTGTTACTAGTAGGTTAAAGTTAGTTGTTCTTTGATTTTAAAAACAATGAACCTCTTTTCTCTTTAACATACATCATTGTGATTGTGCCAAGTATAAAACAGTATTTCAGATACTTACTCCCCAAACAATTGCCCAAAGACAGGATAAAATCCCATAATTCTAATAAGATTATTAAAATTATTTAGTGGGACACTGTCACTTTTCTAATTATCCCTAATTCAAGAACTCTTGTGTTTATATTACTATTTCACTTGATGTCCTTTAACAAAATGGATGTCATTTAACAAACCTATTGACCTATTAGTCAATAGGTATCAAAATATACCACATTATTGAAAGCTTCTGTGCCTTCAGTGTTTCATCTAGCCCCACAGCTTTTAATAGCTTCTATATGCTGCTGGCTCCCACACCTAAACATCAAAAACTCCAGCCCAAAACTCCCTGTCCCCATCCCCAGATTTGTACTTATGTGTGCCTACAAATATCTCTACTTGCTTGTCTAACAGATACCCTCATCTTCCCTATAGCGGGCTGAGCATGAGCTAAGTTTGTTTCCTTCTACAGAAAGTCTCTAACATATTGACAGCTAAACTAATAAATCATGCACAGAAAGAAAAATTCGAACAGGGAGTAAGCAAAGAGAAAACCCTTAGGAATGCCAGAGGATCACAACCTGGACTAGGCAGCTCTGACAGATTTGTGTCCCCAAGTAGCCACAGGAAAGTGTGTGCTTGGGTCAGAGAGACATGGCCACATCCAGGAGGCTGGACAACATCACCCAGAAAACTAGCCACCCAGGTACAGCACCAGGAAATATATCCCACTGTTCCTCAGAGCTCACTGAGAACCAGCCAGAATAGCTTCTCAGCAGGCTGTCCCATCCCTCCTCTTAGCAGACATAGGGCCCATATAGACACTGTTCAACAAGAAATCACCACTTCAAGAATAGATGCACAATCACGCATCTCTAAGCACTGAGGAAAGCCTAGAGCCTAAAAACAACACAAGAGCATCATATTGATGAATTGCTTAGACTAACCAATAAATGAATTGCTTAGATCTAACCAATAAATGGTTATTGAATAAATGAATTGCTTAGACTAACAAATAAATGAATTGCTTAGATTTGTTAATAGAGAATAAATATAATTGGTAGCTGTACTTAGAAGGATAAAGAAAAACAGCATACCCACAAAAAAGGAACAAGTTTTTGTACAAAGAATCAATCAGAGATCTCAAAAATGAAAAATACAGTTGATGGTATTGAAGCAAAGCCAATGAATTCTCCCAGAGAGACCTTCAGAAAGGCTGAGACATGGAGGATATATTGAAAAGTCCTATAATGTTCATCTTATAGTAGTTTCACATTGAGAGAAAAGGAAGAATGGGAGTAGGCAATATTTAAAGAACCATTAGATGAGAATTTTCCAAAAATTAAAACAAGTCCTTAGACTAAAAGCGCACACAAAGTCAAACATAATTTAAGACACACCTATTTACAACATTTTGGTATAAAATTTCAGGAACTGAGGATAAAGAGAAAAAATCATAAACATTTCTGGAGAGATATAAAATCAGATGATTAATACTAGAACAAGATTTAGATTGATATCAGTCTTCTCAAAAGCAACCTTGGATGCAAGAAGATGATGGAGCAATATCTTATAGAAAGTGATAAGGGAAAGTAACTTTATCCTAGGATTCTGCAGCAAGGCAGACTTTCAAATGTGAGGGTAAAATTAAGATACCTTTTAATAGAAATTGAGACCTAAAGGAATGCCAGTATTCAAAAAGTTTACCAGCTGCAGACATCTGAAAGAATAACTACAACATGCAGTGAAGCAAGGGAAATGTCTCCTGGCTTGGAAAATGGACTCCTCCAAAATGGAGCCCCCCGTTCTTCTCCCTAGATCCTGCCTCTCTCCCAATCTCTCCATCTCAGGCAATGGCACAACTATCCACCATGACACTTACTCTTCATTTTCCATCTTCCCTTACATTCAATTCATCATCATAGCCTACAGGTTGTATCTTCAAAAATATCTTGACTCGATTATTTTTTCTCTGTCTGCATTGCCACCACCCAATTTCAAGCCACTGTCGGCATTTTTCTCTGACACTCCTGTAACAGTCTCCTAACTACCTGCACTCCTACTCATCTCCTGTCCCTTCTCTCACACAGCCAGAATGATTTTTTAAAGCTTGAGCTACAAAATGTTACTTTCTGCACAAAACTCTTCAATGGTTTTACATTGCTCTTTGAATAAAATGCCACCTCTGTAGAACAGCCTGGAAAGGTGGGGCTTGTCTGACTCTAGTCTCTTTCTCAAATATCATCTTGTACTCTTCTCTCCCTTGCTTCTTATGCTTTGGTGGTGCTGGTCTCCTACTCTGAAACTCATTCATTCCTTTTCCACATCAGAGCCCTTACTGTCTCCTCCAACTAGAATGTTCTTCCACCACTCTTCATGTGGATGGTTCATTGAGGCTTAGATCAAATGCTGCTTCCTCTGCCTTTTTCTGGTACTTGCTTTATAACACCCTATTTATTTTTCTGCCTAATACTTATCACAACCTGTAATTGTTTATTTTTACTATTTTATTGTCTATATTTTCCACTAACATGTAAGCTGAGGACAGTGATACTACTTGTGTTGTTTTTCCATTTTCCTTTACCTTAAAGGAGCTCATTTTGCTCTGGGCAGATAACACTCTTACTGACATAGAACAGTTGGAAAACAGCTACATTACCTAATTGAATGGACCCAAAAAATACATGAGAAGGATCTTGAATCCTGTCGGGAATTGAGGTTCTTACAATTTCTCTGAAGACATTTACACAAAGACAATTATCTGATGGACTAGAAGCAAGAGAGTGTGCAGGTGATAAACCTAACCACGATCACAGGTAGAGATGATGGGTCCCCTGAAATCAAATTACCATAGATAAGAAAGAAATTTGAAAGGTTAGCCGGACTGAGCCTGGCACTGAGGCTGTGCTCATCTACCCTTCCCCTTTGCTCAGCCCCCATCAGGGTACTTATACCATTTGAGAAGGAAAGGTGGTGGCAAGTCTAAACCATTCTGCTGTAGAATCTTCCTCTGAAAGAGCTGGGCTTAAAAGAAGAAGGATATTCCCTACAATCCAGAGAGGAAGTGATGAGCAGCAGAGACTCAGGGGACTTTGCCAGTCTGGATGAATGTGGTTGTCTGGAAGCAGCCAGCAAACGGAGAATGTCACCTTGAGTGCAGCACAGTGACTGGGAGCATGGGGGACTGTAGGCCTGCAGGCAGGGCCTCTAAAAATACATGTTCAACTCCTGCCTCCTCCACACACAGATCGACAACCAGCCCCTTCCTTACCAGGGTCTTCGAGGGGACAATGATCCTTTCATAGGAGTCACAACTGGATGGGGTCAGCCACATTACATATTTGATACTCATGGGATTCTCAGATATGTTTGGGGAGAGCACGTTCAGAAAAATCAAGATGCCATAATAATATAGAGTTGGGGGCTCAGAGTGCTGAATTGTGGAGATGCTCGGAACTGAGTCATAACTTAGGAATACGAACATAGAAAGGCATAGTTTCCCCATTTGTGGAGACCCAAACTAATTAGAGTAAAAATAATAGTAATGACATTTAAAAAAAAAAAACTTATTGATTCTTCTATGTCAGGGCTCTGCCAAATGCTTTACACACTTTATCCACTCGAGCTTTTCAGCAATCATATAAGTACAATGATTATCATTTTTTAGATGAAGGCAATGAAGCTTGTAATGATAATGTGACTTATCTAAACTGGTAAGGTTTGGAGCCAGTAGTTGAATCTATATGTTCCAGAGGCCACCTGCTTAACCACTGTACTCACTGACTTCCTAATAGTATTAAGGAAACAAACCTATTAAACATTACAGTCATAATGTAGCTTATAGATATCCCCCAACTATAAGTAAACCTGCAGTTGCTCCTGGGATTACTGGGGACAAATCATGGCTACACAGGACACACAGGACATTGAGGCGGTGTCTCCACAGAGGGGCCTGGTGGTTAGCTAGTGGCTGTTTGGCCACCGTACTCTGAGAGGTGAAAGAGGAACCAAGCCTTGGAGCAGGACTGCCGATGAATTGGGGGTGAGAAAATAGAAATTTGAACAGGAATGCCCATGTTTGCCTAGCGGAGTCAAGGGAAGGATTCTTGGGGCAATAACATTTGAATAGACCCTGGGCTAAGAATATAACATAAGAGCGCCACAGTCACATGACTTGGGTTACAGATCAGAAGTCTAGTCCAAGGGTTATAGACAGGGTTATAGGGCTAGATATCTGGACAACTGTATATGCTATTCAGACCAAAACTCACGAAGATAAGATGGGGACTTAGTAAAATGATATATTAGTAAGAAGGCAAAATCCAATTAACAAAACTGTGGAATAAGGTCAGAGTGGCATCAACCAGCAAGTTGCTTGAAGCTAATTCCTTGAAAACTGAGCTAGAGCTTTGACTCCCCTAAAAATAGTATTGATCCCAACAAAAGAAACTGGGTTGAGCCTCCAGGAAGATTCTCAGTCACAAAAGCGGAAAAATGCAAGAAAAAATAACTAGACATTTGCCGCTATCTAGTAATCTAGTTTCTGGTATTTTTTTTTTTTAGCGTATTATGGGGGTACAAGTGTTAAGGTTACGTATATTGCCCATGCCCCCTTCCCTGCCCCCTCGAGTCAGAGCCTCAAGCGTGACCACCCCCAAAACGTTGCACATCTCAGTCATTGTGTTTGTATATACCCATCCCCTCTTCCCCCCTTCCATCTGCCCAACACCCGATAAATGTTATTCCTATATGTCCACTGAGGTGTTGATCCGTTAATACCAAATTGGTATTAATGGATCTGGTATTTTTTTCTCTGTTATGTTCTCAGGTCTCCCATAAAGTTTTCTCTTTCCTCGGTCCCCAACATAATCACAATCCCTCTGGTTGGTGAATAAATGTTTTTTCTTTGTTTTAAATCAGGCAGCATGGTTGAAGTATTATTATGATACGAAATACTCTTGCCCTTATCTTTTTTTTCAGTATTGGCATTTAATTTCAAAATATTAAGGAGTAATTTCTGCAGGATGGGTACCACCTCTTCTTTGTAGGTCTAGTAAAATTTGGCTGTGAATACATCTGGTCCAGGGCTATTTTTTGTTGGAAGCTTTGGTATTATGCTTCAATCTCGTTGCTTGTTATTGGTCTGTTCAGGAGTTCTATTTCTTCCTGACTGAGTCTTGGAAGGTTGTGTGTTTCCAGAAATGTGTCTATTTCCTCTGTTTTGAGTTTATGTGAGTGGAGATTTTAATAGTATTCACGGATGATATTTTGTATTTCTGTGGGTCACTTGTAATATCTCCTTTCTCAGTTCTGATTGAGTGTACTTGGGTCCTTTCTTCTATTTCTGGTTAATCCAGCAAGAAGTCTATCAATTTTGTTTACCTTTTCAAAGAACCAACTTTTTGTTTCATTGACCCTTTGTATTGTTTTTGTTTTTGTTTTCCACTTTGTTTAGTTCTGCTCCACCTTAGTTATTTCTTTTCTTCTGCAGGCTTTGGGTTTGATCTGCTCTTCCTTTTCTAGTTCCTTGAGATGATTCATTAGATTGTTGATTTTGTGATCTTTCTGTCTTTTGGATATAGGAATTTAAGGCTTTGCTTTTTCCCCTGAGGAATGCTTTTGCTGGATCCCTTAGATTTTGATAGCTTTTGTCTCCTCTGTCATTCAGTTTGAGGAATCTTTATTTCTATCTTAATTTCATTATTGACCCAATAATTAATCAGCAGCAGATTGTTTAATTTCCATGACTTTGTGTGGAATTGAGTTTTACTCTTGGAATTGCTTTCTAGTTTTATTCTACTGTGGTCTGAGAAGATACATGGTATGATTTCTATGTTTTAAAATTTGTTGAGACATATTTTGTGGCCTAAGATATGATCTATCTTGGATAATGTTCCATATGCTGATGAAAAGAATGTATATTCAGTAGTTCTGAAGGTGAAATGTCCTGTAAATATCTTTTAGGCCCATTTGTTCTATAGTACCAGTTAAGTCCAATATTTCTTTATTTTCTGCTTGAATGATCTGTCCATTTCTGCCAGTCAGGTGTTGAAGTCCCTGGCAATTATGATGTTTGTGTTTGTGTCTTTGCTTAGATGTGGTAGGGCTTGCTTTATTATTCTGAGCACTCCTGTATTAGGTGCATAAACATCTAACAATATACACTGAGGAAAAGAAGCCCTATTTAACAAATGGTACTGGGAGAATTGGATAGCCACATGCAGAAGAATGAAATAGGATCCGTATCTCTCACCACCTACAAAAATTAATTTAAGACTTAAATGTAAGGCATGAAATCATAAGAATGTTAGAAGAAAATGTTGGAAAAACTCTTCTAGATATCAGCCTAGGCAAAGAATTTATAAGGAAGACCCCAATAGCAATCACAGGAAAAACAAAAAATAAATAAATGGGACTTGATTAAATTAAAACGCTTCTGCACAGACAAAAATAATCAACAGAGAAAATACTAATAGACAACCTACCAAATGGCAGAAAATATTTGCAAGCTATACATCTGATAAAGGGCTAATAGCCAGAATCTACAAAGAACTCAAGCAAATCAGCAAGTAAAAACAAATAACCCTATTAAAAAGTGGGCAAAGACATGAACAGAAGCTTTTTAAAAGAAGATAGACAAATGGCGGATAAACATTTGAAAATATGCTCAACGTCACTAATCATCAGGGAAATGCAAATTAAAACCACAATGATATAGCACCTTATCCCTGTTAGAATGGGTTTCATTAAAAAGTCCAAAAACAATAGATGCTGGCATGGATGCAGACAGAAAGGTATATTTACACACTGTTGGTGGGACTGCAAATTAGTACAACCTCTATGGAAAACAGTATGGAGATTCCTCAAAGAACTAAAAGTAGACTTAACATTTGATCCAGCAATCCCACTACTGGGATAAGTCATTTTAGCAAAAAGACAACTGCATTCGAATGTGTTTTGCAGGACAATTAACAAGTGCAAAGATGTGGAATCAACCCAAGTGCCCATCAATTCATGAGTAAATTAACAAAACGTGATATATGTATACTATGGAATATTACTCATCCATGAAGAAGGATGAATTAAGTCCTTTTGTAACAATTTAGATGGAACCAGAGACCATTATCTTAAGTGAAGTATCTAAAGCAGTGGTCTCTAAACTTTTTGGCACCAGGGACCAGTTTCATAGAAGAGAATTTTTTCCATGGATGGCAGGTAGGAGAGGTGGGGGGGGGGAGGAGGGTGGGAAGGCAGAGCTCAGTCAGTGATCTGCAGCCATGTTTTCCTAACAGGTCACAGACCGGTACTGGGCTGTGGCCCAAGGTTTGTGGACCACAGATCTATATAATGAAAAAACAAACACCATATGTACTCACTCACTATTAAATTGGAACTAACTGATGAGTACACACATACACAGAGGGAAGTAAAACTCAGTGAAAATCAAGCAGTGGAGAGGGAGAGACGGGGATGGGTAAAAACCTCTCTAATGGGTACAATGAACACTGTCTGGGTGATAAACACACTAATAACTCTGACTCAAGCATGACAAAAGCAATCCATGTGACCAAAAACATTTGTACCCCCATAATATTTGGAAATTTTTAAAAAATATGAAAAAAAATTAAAGAATTACAAATGTTTTTGTTACATGGATAGTTTTTATACTGCTTTAGCCAGGGATATAAGTGTGTTCATAACCCGAATAGTGTTCTTGGTACCTGTAGGTAGGTTTCTATCCCTCCCTCCTTCTTAATTTCCAACAATTTTTACTTCTTTCTGTGCCCATGTGTGTTCATCAATTAGGTCCAAATTATTAGAGAGGGCATGCAGTTTTTGTTTTTCCATTCTTGAGATACTTCAATTAAGAGAATGGTCTCCAGTTTTATTCACATTGTTGCAAAAGGCATCAATTCATCCTTTTTTATGGCCAAGTAATACTCCACATTATACACACATTTTGTTAATCCACTCATGTATTGATGAGCACTTGGGTTGATTCCACATCTTTG
Source organism: Mirza zaza (assembly GCA_008750895.1). Taxonomy (NCBI): domain Eukaryota; kingdom Metazoa; phylum Chordata; class Mammalia; order Primates; family Cheirogaleidae; genus Mirza; species Mirza zaza. The sequence continues at coordinate 28,132 of VSMD01102440.1, read as the reverse complement.
CAATTGCGAATTGTGCCACAATAACATTTGAGTGCAAGTGTCTTTTTGAAAGATAAAATGATTTATTTCCTGTGGTTAGATCCCAGTAGTTGGATTGCTGGATCAAATAGTAAGTCTACCTTAATTCTTTGAGAAATCTCCATACTATTTTCCATAGAGGTTGCACTAATGTGCAGTCCCACCTACAGTGTGTAAACATATGTTTCTTTCTGCATCCATGCTAGGATCTATTGTTTTTGGACTTTTTAATGAAAGTCATTCTAACAGGGGTAAAGTGAGGTCTCATTGTGGTTTTAATTTGCATTTCCCTGATGATTAGTGATGTTGAGCATCTTTCCATATGTTTGTTGGCCATTTGTCTATATTCTTTTAAAAGATTCTGGTCATGTCTTTTGCCCACTTTTTAATGTGGTTGTTTGTTTTTTGTTAAGTTGTTTGATTTCTTTGTAGATTCTGTATATTAGCCCTTCATTGAATCTATAGTTTGCAAATATATTCTCCCATTCTGCAGGTTGTCTGTTTTCTCTATTGATTATTTCCTTAGCTATTTAGAAGCTTTTTAATTTAATCAAGTGCCATTTATTCATATTTATTTTTGTTATTTCTGTAATTGCCTTTGGAGTCTTTGTCATAAATTCTTTGCCTAGGCTGATATCTAGAATAGTTTTTCCAAAATTTTCTTCTAGAATTTTTATGGGTTTAAGCCTTATATTTAAGTCTTTTATCCATCTTGAATTAATTTTTGTAAGTGGTGAGAGAAAAGGGTCCTGTTTCATTCTTCTGCAGGAAGCTATCCAAATTTCCCAGCACCATTTATGGGGTATGACTTCTTTTCCCTAGTGTATATTGTATGCTTTGTTGAAGATTAGTTGGTTGTAGGTAGATGGTTTTATATCTCAGTTTTCTGTCCTGCTCCATTGGTCTATGTCTTTGTTTTTGTACCAATACCATGCAGTTTTGTTTACAATAGCCTTGTAGTATAATTTGAAGTCTGGTGTTGTGATGCTTCCAGATTTTTTCTTTTTGCTTAAGATTGCTTTGCCTATTTGGGCTCTTTTCTAGTTCCAAACAAAGCATAAAATTATTTTTTCTAGATCTTTGAAATATGACATTGGTATTTTGATGGGGATTAAATTGAATCTGTAAATCACTTTGAGCAGTATGGACATTTTTACAGTGTTAATTCTATTGATCCATGCCATGTGTTTTTCCATTTGTTTGTGTCATCTGTGATTTCTTTCCTCGATGTTCTATAGTTCTCCTTGTAGAAATCTTTTGCCTCCTTAGTTAAGTATATTTTATGCCCTTGTTTATAAGTCAAAAGTAATGTAATTTATTTGGATTTATGTAGTTTACCACTAACTGGGCATTTTGGTCAGTAAACATCAGAAATGCCCAGTTGAAATATTCTCAAGTAAAGTAACCTACGTAGCCAGTCAAGGATTTTTTTAAAAGTCTGGTGATATTTGCATGATATGATACATAGAACTCATTTTCAAATAGTTTTATAGTCCCTAGACTTTTCAGAACAAATATGGTTTATCTTAACACACTGAAATAAAAATAAAGAAATACAGAGGTAGTAACAATATATAAATTTAATTTATTAATACTATTATAGAAGATAATATGAAGGACTAAATAGCCAATTCTACATCCCAGACTTGGTCTCCTTTATAGTTTTTGTTTGTAATATTTGTTTTAGAAATTTGCCTTTTACCTGCTTTTAATTTGGTAGTGCATTTCACAATCGGTGACCTCTTTGATTCAAGAAATTATTATACAGTTAGAGTCTTTTCTGAGATGGTACATTTTGCCCAAACTGGCCCTCAACAGCAAAACTGGCTAAACTTGTGTTTTTAAGTGTCTTTACATCTGGCGTATACCATACAGGGCTGAGCTACCTGCTTCATATGTCTGGGAGCTGCCAACTTTTCTTTGGGATTCACATTCCTGAGAAGGAACCTGTCTCTTCTTCTTTACCTAGAGGAAAAATGGGGCCCTTCTTCATGAACAGCAATTTGCTGTTAATATTATGGTATGGAGTTAATACTATAGAAATTTACATAATGATGGACAGAAAAAAATAGGAAAAATTCTGAAGAGAGGTCAATAGCTGTCATTTGCTTTTTTATTGACTACCAAAGTGTGAACTGTAATGGCAGAGTCTTTCTCGCATACACGTTAATGTGTATTACTATTACTTACTAGCCCAAAGGCTAGTAAGCATTGAGTGTATTTAATATGCATGATAAATAAAGGTATGAAACCACTGATTTTTCTTTTTTAGAAAATTTATTTATTTTGCTACAAATAAAAACTTGTCTGTTAATTAAAATTGGAGAAAAATGCTATCCATCCATCCAAAAGGCTTTATGGAATTCTACTCAGCAACAAAAACAATGGTGATCTAGCACCTCTTGTATTATCCTGGATAGAACTGGAGTCCATTCCACTAAGTAAAGTATCACAAGAATGGAAAAACAAGTACCACGTATACTCACCATCAAATTGGTATTAATTGATCAACACTTATGTGTACATGTAGTAGTAACATTCATCAGGTGTTGGGGAGGTGGGAAGGGGCAGAGGAAATGGCTATATTCACACCTAATGGGTGTGGTGCTGGGGAATGTACATGCTTGAAGCTCTGACTTGGGTGGGGCAAAGGCAACATATGTAACCTAAACATTTGTACCCCCATAATTAAAAAAAATAAATATTAAAAAAAATAAAATAAAAGGCTTTGAGGAAGGAAATAATAAGAGAATAATTCTGATTCTGTAGAAAATAGCATGTAAGTTGTTTATTGAGCACTTGTTTGCCACTCTCCCTACATACTACAAGCTCTCTTCTTGCTAGAAATCAGAGAGGAATGGATCAGGAACAGACTGACACTTTCGGGCTCCAAGTGCAATGCGATCCAAAGCCCCCTACAGCTACTAAGCCTAAAATCCACATATTAAATGAAATAAGTAAGGAAGCATGGTGGCATTTAACATTCCAAATTGTGTGCCCTGCAGCTCACTCAGTGAAACTGGGCCCACTTTCTGTTCCAATCCATTCCTTTTCATGTGTCGAGTGGAACCAAGCCAGAAATTGACCCAGAAATCCCCAGGCATATTGGTCCACCATGGCTTTAACAGATGTATTCTTTCATTCTGGCTCAATCTAAAAATCCCTGTACCTTGTGCATCTAAAAGAAGAAGAACATTTTTACTCTGTCTCCATCATCTGGCATGCTCAAGTGTGAGTTTTATAAATTTTGAAATATATTTTATAAATATTCTTTGGTATGTATTCAATATTTATTAAAATTATTAAATATATATAAAATCAAACCAGCTGTACTGCTCAGCTTCTGAGTTATATTGCCAGGTATTTCCAAGGCCAAGGCCACCGTATTGTGGTGTGATATTTAACAAAATGGGAAGAGGCATGTTAGCTAAACACAGGGGTACAGGGATGAGCCATTATTGGGCCCAGCGTTACTTCTTTGGATTTACATCTACTCACTGATATTGATGGTTTTCTACTTTGGGATATGGGTCTTCTGTTGGTTTAAACTGAAGACACTGATGAAGCCAAAACTGTGAGTTTAATCTTTAAAATGACAGCTCAGTTTGGCACAGAGGAAATCTCTCATGCTTAGCCCTATCCTACGCTGCTCCCTGAGTGCCAGCTGCCACTGTAGAAGAGGCTCAGTGTAGACGTGTGATTGGAGCCCTGCAATGTGGAAAAACAAATGCAAGTACATGTGTACACTAGAACGCCTTTCAGCCATTCATTCCTTCTTTCAGCCATTGATTCTTTCTTTCAGCATTCATTCTGTCATTCAATAAGCTATAACCAAGTACTCACAGGATATACTACATATTAACACGTGGGTGACCAAAGACACAGCCATCCTTGTTGGATTTGCATCCAGGTATGTAAAAAACAGCACATATTTTGAGTATGTGGACTTTATCTAGGTTGTTCATAACTTGGCTTTGATAGATGTTTATTTTTGTTTACTAAACACAATGTTTAAGAAGTGGTGCTGACTTTGATTTCTTAAAGCTGTGATAAGAATAGATTCACAGAGAAGTATGAATTAGCTTTCATAAACTTGTAGCCAACTTCTACTTTTATAAAACTTATTGCTAAAGGCTGTTAATTTTCTGTATCTTCATGGAGCTCATTATGTCTGTGAGAAACCTAAATCTCTCTACAAATAAACTCCATAATTATTTGTTTTAGTTCTGAAAGTTCCTTTTCATTCAATAGTATTGAGCTCTTCTAAGACTATACTCTTTTATGTATTTTATATTAGGACTTCTGATAAGTTAGTAATTGAGAAAGTGACCACTTGGAGCTCTTATTCTCATGATATTAAATGCTTTGGCCAAAGATCTGAGGTTATGGAATTAAAACAGACACAGATTCCTTTATCAAATGATAGTAAGATGTGCTTTTTGTTACACTGTGTAATGAGAAATATATGCATGATGCTCAACAAAATGAAAAGCTCCTCAAGTTCATACTGTACAAATTCCAAAATTAAGGTCACATTGTTCGAATTCACTAAGTTTCCCATAGCAGAGTCACGTCCACTTTTTCCTTTATATTATTCTTCTTTATGAGGCTTGCCTAAAAGCCCTGGGTTTGGTCTTTGGACTGGTAGTGCAGTGTTTACTTCCTGGCTGTGATGTATTATAGGAAGATCAAGAAATTCAACTGCAAGACTCACTTTTCTGTGCATTTATTTCCTTGTCTTCAAAATGGAAATGATAGTGTCATTCTTATTGTTAGAATTAAATGTTTATAATGATGTAAACTTATTCTTATTGTAATTATTGTAGTTGTATTGTATTATTGTATTGTATTATAACTCTTATTGTAATTGTAAATTAATTCTTATTGTGAAAATTAAATGTTTATAATGATGTAAACTTACTCATAACTATAAAGTGGCCATAAGTATAAGTTCTTATTAGTCTTATATTAGACTATATTAGAGGTGGAGGTGCTTTCTCAAATTCTTTGTAAGCTTGTAATGCATTCAAGGCAAAAATTCTTTTATTCAGTTACAAATCTATCTGATGATGTTGCTGTGATATTTATGTTTCATTTCCATATGTGGAACCCTGATTAAACCTACAGATTTTATTTTCACTTATAATCCCATGTGTCTGATGACAAGAATTCCCTGTCTGTCTTTCACAGAAGGATAATTATTGGTGCTAGGGTGTAGAGTGTGATGTTTGGGAATCCTTTAAGCATTTTATTTTGTACTTGAATTCTAACGATGAAAATAGAAAAATGGTAGGAATTGCAAAATGGATTCCGAGGAATGATCAGACAAGCATGCCTTTATTCCACTTCCATCAGTTTGAATTTTAAATCACCTTTTAAAGGGCACTAACGCATTCTTGCAAATTAGTCTGCTCTCCAATTAATGTGCCTAACATGACAATAAGACCAATTTCAGCTTGGCTAAGCAGGCCGGTCAACCAGGAGTGTGTGACTTGAGGACTTAGAAAGCTTGTAGAGTCCACATTTCCTTCCTCCTCCCTCCTCTGGGGCCCTTTTAACAGCTTAGATCTAATTAGGCCAGTTAATCCACCCAAAACCAGTGGATAGAAGAGTTTCTATCCAAAGCTTCCCACTATTTACAACAATATAAAAATCTCCGATATGCTCAAATCTAATTGCTACATGGAACAATGACCGTGCATCTCTTAATCTAGATCAGTGCTTTTCAATAGAAATAGATTGTGAGCCACACACATAATTTTAAATATTCTAGTAGCCACATCATAAAAAAGTAAGAAAACAAAAACAACAAAAATCAGGTGAAATAAATTTTAACAGCATGTTTTACTTAACCTATCCAATCCAAAATATTATCATTTCATCATACAATCAATACAAAACATAATTAATGTGATATTTTATAATTTTTTGCCTGTCTTCAAAATCCAGTGTGTATTTTATACGTATAGCTCATTGTAATTTGAACATTTCAAGTGCTCAATACCCGCCTGTGGTTAATAGCTACCATATTTGACAGGCAAGCTCTAGATCATGAGAATTTTTTCCTTGATAAGCCCATTTCATGACATTTACTGATATACAGACGGTTTCTTCTTTGTCTCTTTATTTTCCAGGCCATGCACATTTCTGACATGCATTAAATTTTATAAAAGTAGACTGCAAATAGTAGTGATGAGAAATGCCAGGTTTTATTACAAGAAAGTGTTCATAAATAGAAATGACTTTGTGTTTTCAATCAAAAAGTAAATAATGCTTGCATGGAAATATGGGCCTCAGATTTTCCAAAGGAAAATTGAAGAGTAGGGTGCAAGAAGAAACCGATTATGTACTTTATGAATGCAGAGATGTGCCATTTCCCAAGTTTCTATAGAAAAATAGTGATTTTGAACTATAAGAAATGTTAAGTCCTAACACAAAATAGTCCTTCGTGGTATTCTGGTCTGAAAGATATCTATTAAATGATTGCCTCGGGTGGTTAGGATTGAACACCATACCAATAAGGATTGGCCCTGGCATACTGGAACTTCTAAGTTAAAATAGTCCATAGGAAAGCGAATAGGAAAGCAAATACATAGATATTTATGGGTTTTCTAAAATGTCCTTCTCATTTAATACCCTCAAAATAATTTTCTTTGGACCGGGTGCGGTGGCTCATGCCTATAATGCTAGCACTCTGGGAGGCCGAGGCTGGAGGATCGCTCAAGGTCAGGAGTTCGAAACCAGCCTGAGCAAGAGCGAGACCCCCATCTCTACTAAAAATAGAAAGAAATTAATTGGCCAACTAAAAATATATACAGAAAAAATTAGCCAGGCATGGTGGCGCATGCCTGTAGTCCCAGGTACTCGGGAGGCTGAGGCAGGAGGATCGCTTGAGCCCAGGAGATCGAGGTTGCTGTGAGCTAGGCTGACGCCACGGCACTCTAGCCAGGGCAACAGAGTGAGACTCTGTCTCAAAAAAAAAAAAAAAAAAAAATTAATTTTCTTTGTCAGTTTTGCATTATTTGGAAAAGTTTTCTTTCTCTTTATTTTTGTTGACTCAATTTGGTATAATCTTCAAGAAAAAGGAAAATGAGTAGGGAGACTAGATGCCCATAATATTTTTCATATCCATGCAAAGGGAAATGTTTTTAGGCCTTCCTTATTCTAATATCTAATATCTTATAACCTTAAGGGATATGACACATGGGCACGAACACAGGGATATATCATGCCAGAAAGAAGTATCCTTGGCACTGCTGACATATTTGAGGCCAGCCTAAGTCTGTGGTCCAGGAGTTCTTTGGAGGGTGGTCTCAAAGCCACCAAAAGCATCTTATTTATCACCAACATGGTATCTTTTAAGGATGCATCTGCCCATGGAAGAGGCATGTTGTGTTCCTGTAGGTCAAGATCTCAAGACATTTGAAAGCTCATGACTAGATAATTAGAATTAGTGGTAGTAGTAGCTTTAGTATAATTCTTATTAAAATACACTTTATCCAAAGAGTTTAGGAATAGTCAAAACAAAAGTGAATATATATCTACCCAAAATCTGCACATGAATGTTTATAGTGGCTTTATCCATAGTCACCAAAACTTGGAAGCAAGTTATCCGTCAGTAGATAAATGGATAAACAGTGGCAAATCTAGACAATTAAATATTATTCAGAGCTAACAGAAATGAGCTATCAAGCCATGATAAGACATGGAGGAATCTTAAATGTATATTACTAAGTGAAGGAGCCAATCTGAAAGGCTACCCACTGTGTGATTCCAACTACATGACATTCTGAAAAAGATAAAATTATGGCGACATTAAAAAGATTGGTGGTTGCCAGAGGTTAGGGGAGAGGGAAGAATGAATAGGCAGAGCACAGAGGATTTTTTAGGGCAGTGAAAACACTCTGTGTGATGTATAATGGTGGATTCATATCATTACACAGTTGTCCACACCCATATAGAATATGTAACACCACGAGTGAACCTTAATGCAAACTATGGACTTTGGGTGATAATGATGTGTCAGTGTAGGTTCATCAGTTGTAACAATGTACCACTCAGGTGGGGGATGCTGATAACAGGGAGACTGTGCATGTGTTGGGGCAGGGGACAGATGAGAAATCTCTGTACCTTCCTCTCCATTTTGCTGTGAACCCAAAGCTGCTCTTAAAAAAATGAAGTATTTTTTTTTAAAGTGCCGATAGTTAGATAGCTAGGTAGACTTAAAATAATTCACTCTCATTTGAAAATTACAATCTATTCATTCCTTCAAAAATATATCCAAATATTGATCCACTATCTTTTGCTCAATTTAATGTGTATAAATATCATCTGAGGTACATAACAAATGTTGATTCTCAGAGCTTAGCTCCTAGAGATGCTAATTCAGGCGTGATGTGGAACTCAGGAATCTGAAAGCATTGAAGCCCTCTCAGATGATTTCGAAGATCACATTTAAAGAAATGTGACTCTGTCTGGATTGACATCAATCAGAATCATGTATACAGGTGTAAGAATTGCTACTTTTGCAGATGGATTAATTATTTCCAGTAATGCTGTTAAGCTTCAGGTCAAATCAGTAAATAAGTGTTAGTTCTTTGTGTGGGCAGGTTTTGATTAAATAGTGCTTTCAATACTTTAAAATACAGCACTGCCTAAGTACAGATTTTTAAAGGCATTCAGCACCTTAAAAATCAATAAATAATTTGCATTTTAGAAAGAGCAATGAAAATGTTCAATATAAGAACATCATAGTCATTGGTCATTAAAAATGCAGGCTCTTTTTAAGTGCTAACTATGAAAAGTGGAAATAAATATAGATAATTTTCTAAATATAAACTAGCTTTCTCAGATAAAGCCTATTTTGTGTTTGTTAAGGTATTCCATAATCTACATTATTAAAAATACTCTTATTGTTTAAAAGGAAAAGTTACCCTTTTTGCTTATTAAAAATGGCAACATCTTCTTTTTTCAGAAATATTATACACTTTGAGATAGATTTTATCAGCCCAGCTTCATCTGCCAAACCTTCATCTGTAGGTTTAAGTATTTGCCTCTCAGTAGACTTGGTGACAGGCTCTGACAATTTGATTTTATTCTAACGAGCAGAAACACCATGTCAAAATTGGGAAGCTACAGGTATATTTCAGAGCCTCGTGGCTGAACCTGACTGCACCTTCACTTATTTTTAAATTAAAGTTTTATTAGCCTTTTAGTCGTCATATTTGCTGAGAAATTATATCATGTTTCAGAGTGGAGGCAGGAATTATAGTGATTGAATATTGACATCCAAAAGAATTTTTTTTTTTTTTAAGACAGAGTCTCACTTTATTGCCCAGGCTAGAGTGAGTTCCGTGGCGTCAGCCTAGCTCACAGCAACCTCAATCTCCTGGGCTCAAGTGATCCTACTGCTTCAGCCTCCTGAGTAGCTGGGACAACAGGCATGCACCACCATGCCAGGCTAATTTTTTTGTATATATATTTTTAGTTGGTCAATTAATTTCTTTCTATTTTTAGTAGGGACAGGGTCTTGCTCAGGCTGGTTTCGAACTCCTGACCTCGAGCAATCCGCCTACTTCGGCCTACCATAGTGCAAGGATTACAGGCATGAGCCACCATGCCTGGCCTTTTATTTCTCTATTTCAGAAAATTAGAATCATTATTCTCATACAAGGTAATAAAATATACTTGCATTCAAAATATAACATATATAAAATACACAAAGTATTACATATACAATTGAATATTTAGATTTAATATGAGTAGTTAAAGGTATTTATTAATATTTTATACTCCTAAAGGATGAAAATGGAAAAACCTCTAATTTCTCAGTGAGAGAAATTTATAACAAAACATTTATAATTCTTAGCATTTATAATTTGCTCCCTGGAATGAGTCATAAGTTATCACAATATCTAGGCCTAGAATTACCATCAAATCTACACACAAGAACTAAACTTATTTTTTCTCATGAGTACTAGGTTAATAAAAGAATAGAAATTACAACTACATTTATTTAAGTTTCCATAAAATGACCAAATATTAAAGATGTAGAAAAACTAAGATGAAGGCTAATGACTTTACTAAAGAACAGGTTAAATTATGTTTCTGTTTATAAAAGAATTGCATGCTGATTATTTTTTAAAAAACATAGAAAACCAAGAAAACAGAAAGAAAAAAATTTAACCAGAACTCATTGTCTCCAATGCAGAAATAATTACTGTTAACATATTTCATTTGTTTATCTAAGAAGTATATGTATTTTTTACATAATTCCGATGTAAACTTTCACATACTGTTTTAATAAACTTCAACCCTAAATCATAAAGATTTTCCTATGTCATTCATTCACTGTATTTTCCTTTTTTAGTGTTATATAATATGCCAATTATTTATAATTCATTTGAAGACTTCTTTAATTTTTGGCATTTAGGGTTCCAAATGTTTACTGTTACAAAGAAAGCTATGATAAATACCTTCTATATGTTAATTATTATCCCCATTTCCATAAAACAAACCTTGTAAGTATGGTAAAAATATCAACATTTCTCTGCCACTTAAAATGTATTATCACATATATGTTATTACACAATAATATGTGTTGCTGCCACATAATACCCAGTATCTATTGCTTTCCACAAAGATTGTGCCAATTTACACTTACATCCCAGTGTCTTAAAATTTCGGTCTTATCACACCTCAGGAGAACAGATGAATTTCAATGTGTTTTTGTAGTGAGAGTACTATTCCAGTGGTCTTTAAAAGCAGCAATTAAATGAGGTCAAAAGGAAGAGCCTGACTTAATCCGTGAAAAATATGACTTTACTGTTAATTAACTGACCCCAAAGCTTAGTGATATTTCTCCTGATTAGCTTTTAGACCCTGAACTTTTCCTTGTGCTTATGCAAGTCAGGCTAATAGGGAACATGTAATGGCAATCATTAATCGCATTGGATATTTCAAATCTGAGGTTTAGTCATTGCCCATTTTCCTTTGTTTTTTGAAACTTGTAGTTTTCTGAGGGATTAACTGTGCCTGCTATTATCTCTTTGCCCTTGTCATATTTTATAAGAGACACATACACACAGAGACATCTGCCAAGGTAAACTGGGTCAAGGGCATTTTTCTTTGGATTGCCCGGATATGATACACAGTGTCCAGTTTGTTGATAACAACGCTTAACCATTTGTTAATAACATTGTTGTGTTATTATTTGTTAAAAAACCTTCTCTCTTTCTGCCGTTTTACTTGTGGAATCTGATGCAGAAATTATAGGGAAAAGACTTCATATTGCATTTTTCCCTACTCTATGAATATAAAATATGAGGTTTAAAGTTCTATAATATTTAGAGTGAGTAAATGAAACTATTAAAATACCTGGTTAGTCTCTATTGTTATTAGCATTGCCCCTGTTGTGTTCTTGGTCTGTAAACAGATTTGTTGGTGTTTACTATTTTGTTTGTTCTGACATTCCCCCAGGACTTGATCTGGTATATTTGCTGAACTTACCTGAATAGCCTTTAAGTGAAACCGAGAAAGTAGCATTAATAGATTTATCACAGTTCTGAAAGCTCTTAACAGTAACTTTGCAAAGTACCAAACTCCAAGCTTGTAGATCCAACTGCCTACTTGACATCTCTACTTGAATGTCTCATCTCAAACAGCATGAACCCCTAAACCTCCTTCACCTGCCACTTTAACCGTCACAGCTCTTGGCAGCCATCACCTCCTAATTTTAGTCCAATATTCTTGTAGTATCGTTGACTCTTCTCTTTCTTTCATACCTGACACCTAATGCATGAAAGAAGCCTATTCTGTTCTGCTTTCAAAATGGTTGCAGAACTCTATTATTTCTTATCACTTCCACTCCTACCCTGGTCCAAGGCATCATCATCTCTCAGCTGATTTATGGTTAAATGAGAAAAATCATGTCACTTCCCTCTCAGAACTCTGTAATTCATTGTCCTCCAATCTCATTCAGAATGTTTAAATAGTCCCTAAGATGACCCCTGCTAACCCTTCCACCTCTTGCTTTCCTGCATTGATGCTCTTGTTCATTTCACTCACTCTGGAGTCATTCTGTCCTCCCTGCTTCACCTCTGCCTCAAGGTCTTTGCACTAGTGGTTTCCTCTCTCTGGAATGCTCTTCCTCCAGATAACCAGCTAACTTCCTGCAACGTTTTGCACAAATGTCATCATCTTAATGAGGCCTACCCTGACCACCCTATTTAAATTGTAATCCCAGCACTTTAGGTCCTTCTTACTCTGCTCTACTTCACTTTTTTTTTTCCCCCTAAAACATTGTCATCTTCTAACCTACCAGGTAATATATGTATTTATTATTTCTATTGTGTGGTGTTTGTCTCCCCCACTAGAAGGTAAGGTAAACAAAGGTAGAGATATTTCCTTTCTTTGTTCACTAATGAAAATTCTAAGTTCAGGACTGTGTTTTACACATTAAAGGAGCAGAACAAAAATATTTGATGAATAAATAAAGGCTCCCAAAACAAGCTAAAAACTGCAAGGCTGAGAATTAATCCTTAACATGCTTGTTAGCTTTAATTGTGATGTAGAGAGATGCAGCTGCATCAAAATGTGCCTCCGCCTTTTCCCCCTTTGCCTACAACCCCTGTTTCACCTAGCCACTCCTCGTCTCCTTGGGTTTCCATCTCAATTCATGCCTCTGAACCTACTCCATCAAGACCAACAAAAATATCCATCTTGGAAATTTTTCATCTTCTTGATCATGCAGAAGCATTAAAAATAGTTATCCAGTCGCCCCACCTACCCAACCTTGTAATCTTATGCTATGGATTCTGTATCTGGTACCCTCATGTTTGACTCCTATCTTCTGTCTCCTTCCTTGGCTCTTTCCCTTCTGCTGAGCCTGTAAATATGGAAAGCCCCAGGACTCTGTTCTGGGCAATCCATTCTTCCCTCTCGATTCTGTACTTGCAATTCCATCTATGCAGTTATTACTGCAAAATGTCTATTTCCAGTCTTGAGTGTCACATTCATATATAGAACTGTCTACATGATATCAGCATTTAGATGCCTAATAGGCAGCTTTAAGTAAATAGTTAAAATTGGACTCTTGATTGTACCACCATTTGCCCCTTCCTAATTCCATCCCCTTATCTGAGTAAATACCTTCAATCGTTATCCAGTTGTTCAAGCCAGAAAACTTGGATGACATCTTGATTCCCTTGTCTATATCTTTTCTCCTTGAATTGAAGCCATAATGAGACCTTTAAGCTTTCTCTTAAGTATACCATAAATCCAAGCACTGGTTATCAGCTCCACTTCTGCCATCACTGCCCACTCACATGACTTCAGGAATCTCCTGCTTATTCTCTTTGTTTCCATTCAGGGTCTCTATAATTCATTGTCTACACAGCAGATACCAAATCAGAACATGACATTCCTGCTTTACTCTCCAAAAGTGTTCTATTATACTTAGAATAATCCCAAAGGCTTTACTGTGTTCTCTAAAATGCACATGATGCATCTTTTTCTACCTCTAACCCTCATATCATACCACTCTCTCTCATTCACGACACTCCAACCACCTTGATCTTCTTTCTGTTTATTTTTAACTAAATAAACCCCCCCTTCGGGGGTATGTACTTGATGTTTCCCTGTCTGGATCACTCTTTGTTACTTCCATATGAGCACAAACCTTTGCCTTTCAGGGAGGACTTCCCTGACCACTTACTCTAAAGAGCACTACCTACTTGGTCACTGTCACATTACCCCTTTAAATTTGTTCTCTCCTCCAGGCCTCAACTAGAATGTAAGCTACCTAAGAGCCCAGACTTACATTTCTTGTTTGGTGCTATATTTACAGTGTTTTGTAAAATTTCTGGCCCTTAGATGGTGCTCAAAAAATATTTTTGAATAAATGGGTGGATAAATAAATAACAGAATAACTGAATAAATTAGCTATAGTTGAATACCTTGCCGGTTAAGCATTTTTTTGGTTTAAAACATTACTAAACAAGACAATTTCAGATTGTTGTAAAGTCTTTTTTATATACATCTTAGAGATCTTGGCCAATTTATTATTTCTAAAGTAATTGGATATTGCTGGGTTTCTTTTTTGGTTTTGTTTTTATTTTTACAGATGGAGAAACTAAGATACAGATTGACTGTCCAACATTACTGGTAATCTCTATCTAGGACCATTATTGAATTTCTATTCAGAATTGCTAATGATACTCTTGGCCCATCTCCAAACATTAGACCACACTTCCTGAATATAATCAATTTGCTTGTATAAGAGAACAAAACAGAGTGCACAAAATTCCATTTATTTGACTGCTTTCTTTTTCTGAGGATACCTGGCCCTTGCTATCTTAGTATCAGAGAACTATAGTGCTGATATTAACTGAGTTTGGGGGGATGCAGAATGAAATTTTTAGGAAAAAAACAAGTAGCAGATTGTCATTTGGATAGAACTTCACTATTCTGTCTTTGGACATAAATCTGGACAGATTACTGCTATTTACCATGCTAATTTTCTTCCTTTTTTTTTTTTTTTTTGAGAAGTAAACAACAATTCCACTAGAGTTTAAATAACACATTTCATTTAATGAGCAGGGAAACTTAAGGGTATGTTTATCAATGATGATCACCTTCATAGTACAGTGAACCCATCAGGTGATATGACAATATCTTAACTTGAACTATTCACTAAGTGTCTGTAGAAGATACTTAGGGAGAACAATTAAAATAATCAAAGGCAAACTTGCCAAAACATTTCATGGGTGATCTGAAAGCCTATGTTTATCCACAGATGAAAGAATGTGGCTCCTCAGAAGTTACTGTTACCAGAGACTGAGATGAAAGGAAACATTGGTGAGACAGAAAATTTGCAACAGAAATGATTGAATAGAAACATGAAAGAAAACACAGCATTCAAGTGTAGACCTAATTGCAAAGAGGAACAATTCCATGAAATGCAATTAAACTTCTAGAAAGATCAAAGCATTCTTCCACAAGGGAGGTGTGAGGGCAAAGAG
The DNA here is from genome assembly GCA_008750895.1 of Mirza zaza. Lineage (NCBI taxonomy): Eukaryota > Metazoa > Chordata > Mammalia > Primates > Cheirogaleidae > Mirza > Mirza zaza. Next base: position 13,094 of record VSMD01102440.1, on the reverse strand, counting down.
ATAGTTCTCTTATGATTAAGTAACATTACCAAAATTTAGAGGAACATCCAGAAGAATATCCCCTAAGTTTGGGGAAAAATGAAATTAAAGTATACAATAGATGGTTTGTTATGATGTCATGGGCACAAAAAAATAAATAAATGCAATTAGTCCAGCTAGTAAAATAAATTATCCTGTGCTATAATTGTCATCAAAACCATCTTTATAATAATAGTTATTTCATTTTACAATATTTTTGAAAATTAAATTTATAACACTAGAAATGATTCATAATTCTCAATTGTGCTAAAATATAGACATAGTATTCATAGAAGACTGTGAATTTATAATGCCATTCTTTTGAATTTCTTGAAGCACTTGAAAGACAATGAACTTCATTACTTCAAGCAAGGTAAAATAGAGGAACATGTTTTGTACGTAGAACATATGCATTAATATCTCTCCCATTGAAAGTTTTCCTTACTCAAAATCCTAGTTAATTTGGATTTTATTTTTGTTTGCAACTTTTTTCTAACAGAAAAGAAAGTAGATGGTAGGTGCAAGTATGAGTCTTGTTATTGTTGTCTTTGTTTATCTGTTTGTTTTCAAAGAAGCCTAGGAGAGTGAACAGAAGCTAGGAGAATGTAGAGTCTAATTCTGTTAAAAGAGAAGATATTAGGTATGTGTGTCAGCAGGACAGATAGTTAATGCTTTAGCAAGAAGGTCCCATGAATTGTGTAAGACCACATAACCTTAGATTATACATAAATTGAAAAATATCCATTCAATTATATCTTAAAGCTTTAAAAAAGTGACTCAAAGGCTCTCAAACAATTAAAATACTCTGTGTATGAGATCAAGTAGCCTTCTGAGGCAGGACATAATAGTGCTATGTCATAAATTCAGAAAGATGTGGGAAAAAAATAAATCTCTTAGCATAGATTTTATTTCCAAAAGAGCACTTTTAGGTATTTTGATAAAATCACAGGAGAGGCAGTTTCTGAAATATTTACAGTAGGCATGATATATTCTAAATGAAAAAAAAAAACTATACAGTCAACTGTTATAAAGAAATAAAGATCTCTATTATAGCTAAATATAAAAAGCATCATTGATATTCACTTTAAGTATTTTCCATCTTTTTATAATGTGGATTTATAAGAATTTTAACAAATTAACCTGAGATTTCTGACCCAAGTTTTCTACTTCAACCAATAATTTTGATATTATAAGACTCACAGGAAACAATACTTTCCTGACCAGGAAAATAGTCAAATGTCCCAATTTTCTAAAGAAAAAATGAATTAGTATTTACAACTTAAAATAGTCATGTTTATCAAATAAAACCAGATGTTCCATATCTCAAACCACATTTCATTGCTTTTACAAAAATTCTCAACAAGTTATTAGAATATTTCTGCCCTGGCAAAGTAATAATTTCTGAAGGAAAAAATCTAACAAATTTAAATTTTAAATGATACCACTAAAGAAAAACACTAAACTACAATGATAAACAATAATACAGAAATTAAGGAACAAGGAACATACAAAACAACCAGAATTCAATTAACAAAATGACAGGAATAAGTCTTCACATATCAATAATAACTTTGAATGTAAACAGACTAAACTTTCCACTTAAAAAATAGACAGTCTGTATTGATTAAAAAACATGACCTAAATATATGCTGCCTGAAAGAAACCCAGCTCATTTGTAAAGATACATACAGACTAAAAACAAAGAGATGGAAAAAGATATTCCATGTAAATGGAAGCCAAAAGTGAGTAGCTATATTTATATCAGATAAAACAGACCTTAAGTCAAAAACAGTAAAAATGCATAAAGAAGGTCATTATATAATGATAAAGGGATCAATTCAGCAAGAGAATATAACAATTCTAAACATATATGCCCCCCAATGGAATATATAAATATATAGAGCAGATATTATTAGATCTAAAGGGAGGGATAGATTTCAATAATAATTAGCAACTTCAACACCCATTCTCATCATAAGACAGATCATCTAGACAGAAAATTAACAACAAAAAATTATATTTAAACTGCACTTTAGACCAAATGGACCTAACAGATATTTACAGACAATTTCATCCACCAGCTACAGAATACATTTTCTTCTCATCAGCACATGGAATATTCTCCAGGAGAGGCAATATGTTAGAACATAAAACAAGTCTCAACAAATTTTTAAATATCAAAATTATATCAAATGTCTTCCCAAACCACAATAGAATAAAATAGATATCAATAATACAAACTTTGGAAACTGTACAAATATATGAAAAGTAAACAACATGTTCCTGAGTGACCACTGGGTCAAGAAGAAATTAAGTAGGAAGTTAACAAACTTCTTGAAACAAATGACAATCAAAACACAACATACGAAAAGCTATGAGATATAGTAAAGCAGTGCTAAAAAAGAAGTCTATAGCAATAAACACCTTTATCAAAAATATTTCAAATAATCTAATGATGTATCTCAAGGAATTAGAAAACCAAAAGTAAATCAAACCCAAAATTAGTTGAAAAAGAGAAATAGTAAAGATCACAGAAGAACTAAATGAAGTGGAGACTAAAAGTACAGTAGAAATGATCAACAAAACAAAAAGGTGGTTTTTTGAAAAGATAAACCAAATCAGTAAACTGCTTGCTAAGCCAAGCAAGAAAAAAGAGAGAACACCCATATAAACAAAACCAGAAAGAGGAGATATTACAACATATACCACAGAAATACCAAAGACTGTCAGAGACTATTTTGAACAACTATATGCTAAGAAACTGGAAAATCTAGAGGAAATGATAGACTCCTGAATACATGCAACCACCAAGGTTGATAAGGAAGAAATGGAAAAGCTAAAAAGATTAACAATAATAATCAGTAATAAAATGTCTCCCAATAAAGAAAAACCCAGGGCTTTATGGCTTCACTGCCAAATTATACCTAATATACAAAGAAGAACAAACACCATGCTCCTTAAACTATTTCAAAAATTTAAAGAGGCAAAAAGTTCCCCCTTACTCATTCTATGACACCAGCATTACCCTGATACTAAAACCAGACAAGGACACAACCAAAGAGGAAAACTATAGACCAATATCCTTGATGAACATAGATGTAAAAATCCTCAACAAAATACTAGCAAACTGAATCCATCAGCTCATCAGAAAGATAATACACCATGATCACATGAGATTTATTCAAGGGATGGAAGGATGGTTCAACATATACAAATCAATAATAATATATCATGTCAACAGAATAAAGGACAAAAACTATATGATCATCTCAATAGATACAGAAAAAGCATTTGATAAAACTTGACATCCCCATATGATAACAGATAACTCTCAAAAAAAAAACTAGTCATGAAAGGAACATACCTTAACATAATAAAGTCCATATATGACAAACCTACAACTAATATCATAATTAAGGAAGAAAGCTGAAAACCTTTCTTCCAAGAATTAGAACAAGACAAGAATTTCCACCTTCACCACACTTACTCAACATAGTACTGAAAGTCCTAGCCAGACCAATCGGGAAAGAGAAAAAAATAAAAGACATCCAAATTGGAAAAGAAGAAGTCAAATTGTTCCTCTTTGCAGATGACATGATTTTATATCTAGAAAAACCTAAAGACTCCATCAAAAAACTCACATGTCTGATATATAAATTTATAAAGTTGCAGGATATAAGATCAACATACAAAAATCAACAGTATTTCTTATACCAATAATGAACTAGCTGAGAAAGAAGTCAAGATGACAATCCCATTTACAATAGCTAAAAAATAAACTAATTAAATATCTAGAAATAAATTTAACCAAGGAGGTGAAAAATCACTACAAAAAAAATATGAAAACACTATTGAAAAAAATTAAAGAGGACACAAACAAATGGAAAGACATCCCATGCTCGTGTATGAGAAGAATTAATATTGTTAAAAATTCTCATACTACACTAAGCAGTCTACATATTCAATGAAACCCCTATCAAAATATCAATGTTATTTTTCACAGAACAAAAAACAATCCTAATATTCATATGAAACCAAAAAAGAGTCCAAATAGCCAAAGTAATCCTGAGTAAAAAGAACAAAGGTGGAGGTATCACACTACCTTGCTGCAAAATATATTACAAAACTATAATAACCAAAACAGCATAGTATTGGTATAAAAACAGACATATAAACCAATTGACCAGAGTAGAGAACCCAAAAATAAATCCACATATTTACAGCCAACTGATTTTCAACAAAGAAGGCCAGAACATAGCCTGAGGAAAGGATGCCCTTTTCAATAAATGGTTCTGGGAAAATTCAACATACATGTGCAAGAGAATGAAATTGGACCTCTATCATCATATACCAAAATCAACTGAAGAGGGTTTAAAAACTTCAATGTAAGACCAGAGACTATAAAACTAAGATCATATGTCCTTCTGACAGGTTGACCTCTTTATCATTACAAAATGGCCTTCTTTATCCCTAGTAATATTCTTTGCTCTGAAATCTACTTTATCTTATATTAATATAGCCACTTCATCTTTTCTTTGATTAATTGATGCTAGCAAGACTTATCTTTTCCATGCACTAATTTTAACTTATTTCTATCCCTGTAAGTAAACTAGGTTTCTTGTAAGTGGCATATAGTTGGGTCTTGCTTTGTTCTCCATCCTGACAATCTCTGCCTTGCAATTGGGTTTTTAGACAACTTACATTTAATGTGATTATTGATATGATGATGTTTAAGTCTCTTATTTTGTAACTTTTTTTCCTATTTATCCTTTTACTCTTTTACTGAATTCTCTTGGATTGAGGGTTTTTTTTGTTTTGTTTTGTTTTGTTTTGTTTTTGAGACAGGGTCTCACTCTGTTGCCCACGCTAGTGTGCAGTGGCATAATCATAGCTCACTGCAACCTACCATGTCTAGGCTTTAGCAATCCTCAGCTTCCTGTGTACCTGGGAGTACACATGAATGCCACCACTCCCAGCAAATATTTTTAAAATATTTTTGTAGAAATGGGATCTTATTATGTTTCTGAGGCTGGTCTTGAGCTCCTGGCCTCAAGTGATCTTCCCCCTTGGCCTTCCAAAGTACAAGGATTACAGGGATGACTCACCATGTCCAGCCTAATTGAGCACTTTTTTCCTCAAGTGCATCTCCTTTATTGGTTAATTATTAATAATTATAACTCTTTTATTTTAGTATTTGTTTTACAAATAATAGTATACATTTTTAACTTATCACAATCTGTTATCAGTGGTACTATATCACTTCACATGTAAAATAAGACTTTTATAATAGTATACTAGTTGAATGTTGAGCTCCCCTAAGTCTTTATGTTACTATTGTCATATATTCTATTTATTTACATAGTATAACCCCTAAAACACATTGTAATCCACCCTGATCATTTGTTTTTATGTGGTATTACCTTTTCAAAGATTTAAACAATGTAAAAATGTAGTTGCCATTTCTGGTGTTCTTCATTTCTTGGTTAGATACATATTTCAACCTTATTTTATTTATCTCTTTCTGAAAAACTTCATTTGTAATGTGGGTCTGTTGGTGGGTGGTTTCCTTCACCATTGCCTGTCTGAAAAATTCCTTATTTGTGTTTGATTTTGAAAAATATTTTTGCTGAATATAGAATTCTAAACATTGTTTTTTCTTGCATTGTTTCTGATAAGAAACAGATGTCATCCTTATCTTTGTTCTTCTCTATATAATATACCATTTTATTTCCTCTGGATGTTTTTAAGATTTTCTCTTTATCTCTGGATTTGGGCAATTTTATTATGATATATCTTGGCATAGTTTTCTTCATGTTTCTTGTGTTTGGAATTAATTGTGCTTCTTGGATCTGTAGGTTTATAAATTTAATTTTGAGAAGTTTTTTATCTATTATTTTAAATATTGTTTCTGTGTTCCACCTCCAACACACATCACATTTCTCCTTTGGGAACTCTAGCTACACATACAAAAAGTTGTTCTATAACTAATTAATGTTATCCTTATTTTTAAAATTCTCTTTTTCTTTTTTTGATTCATTATAAATAGTTTCTATTGCTATGTCTTCAAGTTCACTAATCCTTTTATCTGTGATATCTAATCTTCTCATAATTACATTCAGTATATTTAGGCCTTTTTATACCTTCCATGTCTCTACTCAATTTTATTACAAGCAGTTTTGAGGTATAATTTACACACAATACAATTCGCCTGTTTTAAGTGTACAAGTCAATCATTTTTAGTATAAACCTTAACATGGTCATGCTTTCATCTCTTTGGTTAGCAGGGTTATAAGGTAATTCTATAGTTAACATTTTAAGAAACTATCATTATTTCTCAAAGTGGTTGCAACATTATACCTTCCCACCAGCTATGAAGGAGGTTTTGGGGTTCTTTATTTACTCACAAACACGTGTTATTATCTATCTTTTTATTATAGCCATTCTTGTGCATGTAAATATTTATCTCATTATAATTTTAACTTGCCTTTCCATAATTACTAATGATGTTGAATATTTTTCATGTGCTTGTTTACCTTTGTGTTTCTTCTGTGGTAAAATATTTATTCAGATCTTTTGCTCATTTTATAATTAGGTTATTTATCTTTTTATTATTATTTTGTGTGGTTTTTATTTTCATGGATACATATTCATTGTACATATTTGGATACATATGATATGTATGGATACATATGATATTTTGGATATCATATGGTATCATATGGTATCATATGGTGGATACATATGATATTTTGATAAAAGCATACAATGCGATGTGTAATGATCAAGTCTAGGTAATTAGGATATTCATTACCACAAACATTTATAATTTCTTTATGTTGGGAACATTCTGAATCTTTTCTTCTAGCTATTTTGAAGTATACAATGAATTATTGTTAATTATAATCACGCTATTGTGCTATCAATCGCTAGATATTATTCCCCATATTAACTATATTTTTGTACCCATTAACCAACCTCTCTTCATCTTTCCCCACCCACTGCTCTTCCCAGCCTCTGATAACCACCATTTCATACATGGTGAGTACCCATGAGATCAACATTTTTTAGCTCCCGTATATAGGTGAGAACATACAATATTTGTCTTTCTGTATTAGTCTTATTTTACTTAGCATAATGTCCTCCAATTCCATCTATGTTGCTGTGGATGACAAGATTTAATCCTTTTTTATGGTTGAATACTATTCCATTGAATATATACGTACCACATTTTTTTATCCATTCATCTGTTGATGGACTCTTATGTTGATTCCACAACTTGGCTATTATGAATAGTGTTGCAGTAAATAGGGGAGAGCAGCTATCTCTTTGATATACTAATTTCTTTTCTTTGGGATATATACCCAACATTTGGATTGCCAAATCATGTGATAGTTCTATTTTTAGTTTTTTGCACAATTTCCATACTGTTTTTCATAGTGTTTGCACTAATTTATGTTCCCACCAACAGAGTATGACCAGTCCCTTTTCCCTGTAGCCTCACCAGCATTTGTTACTTTCTGTTTTTTTAATAATAGCCATTATAACTGGAGTGACATGATATCTCATTTTGCTTTTGATTTGCATTTCCCTGATGATTAGTGATGTTGGGCATTTTTAAATATACCTATTGGCCATTTCTATGTCATCTTTTGAGAAATGTCTATTGATCTATTGATCTTTTGCCCATTTTTAAATCAGACTTTCATTTTTTGCTATTGAGTTCCTTATATATTCTGGTTATTAATCCTTTGTCAGATGAATAGTTTGTAAATATTTTATCTCATTCTGGAGGCTGTCTCATCATTTTATTGATTTCTTCCTTTGCTGTGAAGAAGGTTTTTAGCTTGGTATAATCCCATTTGTTCATTTTTATTTGGTTGTCTGTGCTTTTGCAGTCTTACTCAAGAAATTTTTGCCCAGACCAATGTCCTAAAGCATTTCCCCAATGTTTTCTTCTAGTAGTTTTATAGTTTCAGATCTTACATTTAAGTCTTTAATACATTTCAATTTCATTTTTGTATAGCGTGAGAGATAGGGATCTAGTTTTATTCTTCTGCATATGGATATCCAGTTTTCTCAGCACGATTCATTGAAGAGACTATTCTTTCTCCAGTGTATGTTCTTGGCACCTTTGTTAAACATTATTTGGCTGCAAATGTTTGGGTTTATTTCTGGGTTCTCTATTCTGTTCCATTAGTCTATGTATCTGTTTCTATGCCAGTACCATGTTCTTTTGGTTACTATAACTTTGTAGTGTATTTTGCAGTAAGGTAATGTGATACCTGCAGCTTTGTTCTTTTTTCACTCAGGATAACTTTGGCTATTCTGGATCTTTTTGTGGTCTCATAAAAATCTTTTTATTATTTTGAATTGCATACTTTTTTATATATTTTAGATATAACTCTCTTATTGGATGTATAAATTGAAATATTTTCTCCATGTCTTTGGCTTGTCTTTTCACTTGTACAATGATGTCTTTTGAAGTGCCAAAATTTTGTGTTTTGGTTAAAATAAATTTATCAATTTTTTCTTTATTGCTTTAGCCTTTTGTGTCCTGTATTGGAAATCTTTGCCTAAGGTCATAAAGATTTACTGCTTGTTTTGTTCTAAGAGTTTTATCTCTTACATTCGTGTCTATGATCCATTTTGAGTTTGGGATTTTTTTTTGTCTACTTAACTTTTGGAACATCTGGAATGTGATTATAACTGTTCTAATATCCTTGATTGCAAATTCCAACATCTGTATAAGTTCTAAATATTTTTTAATTAGTTGATTTTTCTTTTTATTATGAGTTATATTATCTTGCCAGGTTGTAAGCCTGGTAGTCTTCAAAAGGATGTCAGACATTGTGAATTTTACCTTGTTGCATGCTAGATATTTTTGCATTCCTATAAATATTTATGAGCTTTGTTCTAGTACATAGTTAAATTACTTGGAAACAGTTTGATCCTTTTAAGTCTTGCTTTTAAGATTTGTTAGGTGGAACCAAAATAGCAGTTAGTCTAGGGCTAATTATCCCTCATACTTAGTCAAGACTTTTCTGTGTATTCTATCCAATGCTATGTGAATTATGAGATTTTCCCATCTGGCTGGTGACAACAGACACTATTCCTGGACCTGTCTCAGCACCAGGCACTGTTACTGCTAATTCTGTCAGATGGTTCTTTCCCTGGGAGCAGTTTCCTCACACACATATGATAACAATTACTCGGCTAAATACTTGAGGGGGACCCTCCTCAGATCTGCGGAGTTGTTTCTCTGTGCAGATTTGTCCTCTCTGGTACTTTTGATGATGATCGAGAACTCTTGATGATTTAGGCTCCCTGTGCTCTCAGCTCTTTTTTCTCAACTCAAGGATTCTTCTGATCTTTGCTCGGGTCCCTCTTTTTTTGGCCAGGAACTCTCTAAAGGCAATCAGCTGGGGCCCTTGCAGGTCTCCTCTCATTTGTTTACTATTTACTCCCAGTTAGTCCATTTTGATTCAAATAGGAAGTCCCTAAAATGACATTTCTAAATTGCTGAAAGAAAATAATCCCCATTCTAGAACTTTATCAAGGAGGTAAAAATATCCTTAGAAAAATATGTGCAATTATTGTCAGTTAAAAATAAAATAAAACTAAAAATAAGAATGCAACTCTGTCACGCAATGGATAGCACATTGGACTTCTAAAAATAAGGATGCAAAATAAAGACATTACGAGATAAACAAAACTGAAAGAATTTGTCAGAAGCAATCACACATTCAAAGAAAAGAGCAGAGAGAATTCTTCAGGCAAAAAGAAATGATCTCAGAAGGACTCACAGAAATTCAGAAAGAAAGCATAAACAACTGAATGGGTTAACATGTAAAAAAAATACAATTGGAAGTTTGTGCACAACAATGCTGTGTACAAAATAATGAATGTGTGGATTTCAAATATACATCTAAAATTAAAATTCATTGAAACAAGGCTAAGTATAGTGGCTCATGCCTATAATTTCAACACTTTGGGAGGCCAAGGCAGAAGGATTGCTTGAGGCCAGGAGTTCGAGACCATCCCAGGAAACATAGCAAGACCCCATCTCCACAAAAAACACTTTTTAAAAATTAGCCCGTCAGGAGGCCGCCGGAGCAGCCTGGAGACCAGCGGGAAGGGTAGATGATTTGGCTGTTTCCCCTCCACTGCATCTCGGACTGCTGGCAAGCTCCCCAGCAGGTAGAGAGACCTGTAGACACTAGCCCAGTGGCGGCCGCCGCAATTGAGCAACACCACCTACTGGCTCAGAAACTAAACAAGACGTGTGAATACCCAAACGAAAACCTAAAAGAAAGAAACAACAACTGAGAGACATGGGAAGAAATCAGCGAAGGAACTCTGGAAATATGAAGAAACAAACGGAAAACACACCGCCAAAGAGGAGCACCAGACCCTTAGAAACAGACAACAACCAAAACCTGGCAATCAAAATGACAGAAGAGGAATTTTGTATGTGGATCATAAGAACACTCACTGACCTGCAAGAACAACTCAATAATCAACATAAAGAAACCACAAAAAGCCTCCAGGATATGGAACAAATGTTCACTAAAGAGATCGAAACAATGAAAAAAACTTTAACCAAAGTCCTGGAGATGAAGAATCAACTCAGGGAATTGCAAAATACTGTGGAAAGTCTCAAGAACAGGGTAGATCAAACAGAAGAAAGAATCTCAGAGATTGAAGATAACACTTTCCAATTAAATAAATCAATCACAGAGATAGAGCAGAGAAACAAGAGAAAAGAGCAAAGCTTACAAGAGCTGTGGGACTATGTGAGAAAACCTAACGTGAGGGTCATAGGGTTACAAGAAGGGGAAGAAGACATCACTCAAGGGTTGGACAAGCTTTTTGAAGATACAATAGAGGAAAATTTCCCAGGCCTTATTCAAAATCTCGATATACAAGTTCAAGAAGCTCAGAGGACCCCTGGGAGATTCAATGCAAACAAGAAGACGTCACGACATGCAGTCATCAGACTGACCAAAATATCAACTAAAGAGGCCCTTCTAAGAGCTCTAAGACGAAAGAAGCAAGTGACTTACAAGGGAAAGCCAATTGGAATAACAGCAGACTTCTCTAATGAGACTTTACAAGCAAGGAGAGACTGGGGCCCCGTTCTCACTCTTCTGAAACAAAACAATGCCCAGCCTAGAATCTTATTCCCTGCAAAACCAAGCTTCGTATATGAAGGAGAAATAAAGACATTCCCAGACAAGCAAAGCCTCAGAGAATTCACCAAGACAAGACCAGCCCTACAAGAAGTACTTAAAACAGTGTTACACACGGAACACCATAATAAAAACTCACGAATATAAAAACAACCAAAACCAAAGATTAAAGGCCAGATAGTACAATGGCTCAAGAGAGAAATCAAAGCAACAACATCCAACCCAACAGAATGAACAGTAATCTACCTCACCTATCAGTTCTCTCAATAAATGTGAATGGCTTAAACTCTCCACTCAAGAGACATAGACTGGCTGAATGGATAAGAAAATATAGGCCAAGTATATGCTGTCTTCAGGAAACACATCTAATCTGCAAGGATGCGTATAGACTAAAAGTAAAAGGGTGGAGATCAGAATTCCAAGCAAGTGGAAGCCAAAAGAAGGCTGGCGTGGCAGTTCTAATTTCAGACGACTTAGTTTTCAAACCAACAAAAGTAGTGAAAGACAAAGAGGGTCATTATATAATGGTGAAGGCCACAGTTCAACAAGAAGAGATAACAATTTTAAATATATATGCACCCAACTTAGGTGCACCCAGATTCATAAAGCAAACCTTACTGGATCTAAACAAATTGATTAACAGCAATACCATAATCACCGGAGATTTCAACACCCCACTGACAGCACGAGACAGATCCTCCAAATAGAAAATTAACAAAGAAATAATGGACTTAAACAAAACCCTAGAACAATTGAGACTGACTGACATTTACAGGACATTCTACCCCAAATCCACTGAAGATACATTCTTCTCATCAGCTCACGGGACATTCTCTAGGATTGACCATATCCTAGGACACAAAGTAAACCTCAAGAAATTAAAAAAATAGAAATCATACCATGTGTCTTCTCAGATCACAGTGGAATAAAAGTAGAAATCAACCGTAACAGAAACTCACATTTCTACACAAAAACATGGAAATTAAACAACCTCCTACTAAATGATTACTTCATAAATGAAGAAATCAAGATGGAAATAAAAAAGTTCTATGAAGAAAATGACAATGGAGAGACAAGTTATCAAATCCTCTGGGACACAGCTAAAGCAGTTCTGAGAGGAAAGTTTATCTCCATAAATGCCTATAACCAAAAGTCAAAAAGATCACAAATTGACAATCTAATGAAACAACTCAAAGAGTTGGAAAGGGAAGAACAGACCAGCCCCAAACCCAGCAGAAGGAGTGAAATCAACAAGATCAAATCAGAACTAAATGAAATCGAAAACAGGGAAGCTATTCAGGAGATTAATAAATCAAAAAGTTGGTTCTTTGAAAAAATAAACAAAATAGACACGCCATTGGCTAAGCTAACGAAAAGCAGAAAAGAGAAATCTCTAATAAGCTCCATCAGGAACAAAAAAGGAGATATCACAACTGATCCCAAAGAGATACAAGATATAATTTATGAGTACTACAAAAATCTTTATGCACACAAACTGGAAAATGTGGAGGATAAGGACAAATTTCTAGAAACACACAGCCTCCCTAGGCTCAACCAGGAAGAAATAGATTCCCTGAACAGACCAATTTCAACAGCTGAAATAGAAACAGCAATTAAAAATCTCCCTAAAAAGAAAAGTCCCGGTCCAGATGGTTTCACACCCGAATTTTACCACACTTACAAAGAAGAACTAGTACCTATCTTTCAGAAACTATTCCACAACATCGAGAAGAACGGAAGCCTCCCCGACACCTTTTATGAGGCGAATATTACTCTGATACCAAAACCAGGAAAGGATACAACAAAAAAAGAAAACTACAGACCAATATCCCTAATGAATATAGATGCAAAATTTTTCAACAAAATCTTAGCTAACCGAATCCAGAC
>VSMD01102429.1:0-45012 GCA_008750895.1 Mirza zaza | reverse complement strand
CCCACTGCTGTTGGGGATGTAAAGTAGCACAGCCACTATGGAAAGCAGCATGAGGCTTCTTCAAAAACCGGCAAGTAGAACAACCATATGACCCAGCAATCCCACTGCCGTTGTATTTCCAAAGAAAGGGAAACCAGTACATCCAAGAGATATCTGCACTGCGGTGTTTTCTGCAGCACTATTCACGTCAGCCAAGATACGGAATCAACCTGCTCGGACGACTGGATAAAGAGAATGTGTTATACATACGGTGGAATATTATTCAGCCTTAAAGAAGAAAGAAAGCCCACCATCTGCAGCACCATGGATGGAACAGGAGGTCGTTATGTTGAATTGAAATAAACCAGGCACGGAAAGACGAATGTTGCATGTTCTCCCTCATGTGTGGGAGCTAAAATCCTGGCTGTCACGCGGCCTGGATAGAATAGCTGTTACCGGAGCCAGGAAAGGCAGGGAGGAGGGGGCGGAGAGAGGTTGGTTAAAGGTACAAAATACAGTCACATGGAAGGGGTAAGTTCTAGTATTCGACAGTAGAGTAGGGAAATTGTAGTTAAAATAATTTATTGTACATTTCAATACAGCTAGGACAGAAGGTTTGTGATATCTCCAGCACAAGGAAAAGATAAACGTTTGGCGTGATGGAAATCCCACTCACCCTAGTTTGATCATTACACGTTAGGGGCTGGTATCAAAATATCACATGTCCCCCAAAATATGTACAACTAGTATATCAATTAAAAAAAAAAGAAAAAGATAAATGACGTAGAGTCTAATCAATATAAAAAATAATTTTAAAAATCCCCTTGAAAAATTCCCTCTTGAAAATCACTCAGTAGAGCACACGACATGGCTACATTGTAACAGCTCTCCCTGGTGCCCCAAGCTGCAGCGGCAAAGTTTAATAGCATCATTCCCTGGCAGCCCCTTCCTCCCTGTGCATGGCTGGGGGGGACGGGGTCCATCTGTCTTCTTCTCTGGCTTCCTGCCTGAAGCCCAGCAGATGAGAAGGTGGGCGCCACCCTCCTCAGGCCCCGGCAGCTCTGGTCCTCGAGACGCACTCCCGGGGACGCGGAGGGGAGACGGGCGCACACTCTGCACGCCACTGCTCAGCCCGGGTGGAGTTAGTTCGCTTTCTTGGCAGCACAGTGTCCAGTCCCTGGACGTCTGGAGGCACGACCTGGGCATCCTTTTCTGGGGAGAGCACAGCAGGAATGGCGGGTCTTGAGGGCTGGAGGCAGCAGGGGTGGCAGCAGCCCCCTGATCGCGGGTGGTTCTGGCAACCCTGTTTTCCTGACGGGAAGAGGCGGCGGCTTGGGTCTCACAGTACAGTTTGGAAGTCAGTCTCGAAAGCTCTACCTAGAGCCTGTTCACTCAGCTCCACAAATGATCCCATCGTAGCCTCTGATAAGTCATTTCTTGCTTACACTGGCCAGCACGGGTCCTGTTCTCTCTGATGCTGTGGACCACAGTCCCTGATACGAGTCCCCTGCAACTGGTCCATGACCTGCCAGGAACCAGGCTGCACAGCAGGAGGTGAGCAGCCATGAAGCTTCATCTGTATTTGCAGCCGCTCCCCATCACTCACATCCCCGCCTGAGCTGCACCTCCTGCCAGATCAGTGACGGCATTGGATTCCCACAGGAACGAGGACCCTACTGTAAACTGCTCATGGAGGAATCCAGGTTGCGGCTCCTGATGAGAACCTAACGCCTGGTGCTCTGAGGGGGAGCTGAGGCGGCGATGCTCGCGCTGGGAGCGGCTGCAGATACAGATTGTCACTAGCAGAGAGGTCTGACTGCACAGTAAATGTGATGCACTTGAATCACCCCAAAGCCACCCCCTTCAACCCTGGTCTGTGGAAAATTGTCTTCCTTGACACCAGTCCCTCGTGCCAGAAAGGTTGGGGGCCGCTGCTCTAACGGACTCCTGGCGGGGACCCCCACACTGCTGGACTGTGGTCTGGAAAGTGGACAATGGGGTGCCCACCCCCTTGAGTTCCTGACCTCACTGACATCCGCTCCCAGCGTGGATCTGACGTTGGCCTTTGGCACAGGTTTGCAAATGCCTTTGAGATCTAATCAAAGTTGTTCTTGCAACAAACTCTTATGGGTTTTTTTTTTTTTCTAACTTGGAATATATACCAAATTTCAATTTAAAAATAACAATGGAAAGATGAAACGAGACATAAATAGAGTGGCAGAGGACGGGATGTAGGGGCTGGGATGGAAGCCAGGCTCTTGTGAATAAACTTTGTTTTGTAGATTTGACTTTGGAATCATGTACATGTTTTACATAATTATAAAAAAAAAAAAAGAAATCAAAATGAAAGAAATAGAAATCCCTAAAAAGTTAAGAGCAAAATCAAACAAATGTACCTTATCAAATTTGTATCGCATTGAAGACCAGACCATGCCAACATGACTAATTGAAGGTAGCTTTAAACACCACAATTTGACTTCCATCCCAGTAGGATATGCTCCAAAGGCAAAAGGAATTGCAAAAAAAAAAAAGGCTTAAACCTTTTAAACCTTTCAGTATTCATATTTCTAGTAATAAAATTGCCATTGTTGTTCCAAAACTATACTGTAAGCTAAACCAAATGAGCAATTATGTTCATGTCTCTGGGAATCAAGAGATATGAATGTAAAACAAAAGACGTTAAATGAAACCACATAATTCTAACTCCGTTGGAAATAGCAGTTACGGACCCAGGAGGTATTTCCTGGCCCTGATGACTGAAGAAAACCTGGGAACGTTGAGCCACCCAGTGGCAGTGAGCACTGCTGGTGTCCGAATTTGGTCTCTCTTTGAAGACATGGTTGACTTAAGGTCGGGGTAAGACATCAACAAGAGAAGCCTGAGCCATCTCATCGTACTGGTGACCACTGGGGTCAGTCACACGGACTCAGGAAGGGACCTAAAGATGTCTCCACATTTTAGGGCAATAGGAGAATGATTGCAATGGGTGGGAACATAGCAAATACAATAAAAACCCATGAGCTCACGATGTTAATCAAATAGAAAGCTTATTGGCCTCCTTTGCCCCTTGCTGGGGAATTGACCCATGAGTCTAAGAACTGGCCAGTAAGGACGGGGAATCGAGCCTGTAACCAGCTCTTCTGACCAGGTGATACCCCAGAGTAACGCAAGCGTTGGTGAGGAAATGTCCCCTGGGCGGAAGTGTCCCAGCTAATCCAGGTGGGCGGAACGGTAGGTATTAACTAAATTGCAGCATCCCCATTTTGCAAAGGGCTGAGGTGAGGGCAGATGCAGGTGCTCCCGGTCCACGTCAGCTGACATCAAGGGTCGCGTAGGATCAGCTATGGAGTTTGGATTGCCTTCTGGAGGCGTCTGGAAGCAAAGGAGAGTTCTAAGCTGGCAGCCAGCTAGGAGGCCAGCCCAGTGCCCAGCCAGCCGGGTGCCCAGCGGCCAAGGTCAGCAGTGGGGGTGGGGAGGACAAGGGGAGGAGCAGAGGGGAGTCAGAGGAGAAGCCCGATTCAACTTCTCTTAGCTGGACTGAGTCCCCTGGAGGTCACCACTTGCCCACCACCTCCCGCTGCCTGCCATTGTTTTCAAAATGCTAGTGGAGAATGGGAAGGCATGCAGTTTAAATCCTTGTTTATCCTAGAAGACATTTAGCAAAACACAGCCACAGCCCTGGGCTTCAGGAAGAGCTGAGATACAGCAGTAGGAGGAGTCTGGGTTCTGTCTTCTGTCATTGGCTAGAAGACGATGTTGGGTTAGTCCCTTCCCTGCCGCTGGCCTCAGTTTCCCCTCTGTGAAATGATCCCTATGGCTCCCTCAATATGATGCCCCCTCAGCTCTGTTTTCAGAAAGGGAAATCCCTGCTTGGGGACTTGAGTGTCACATCACACTTGGATGCTTGGTGACGCTGTAGCAAGAGCCAGGACTGCAGGAGACGTGGGGGGGGGCGGTGGCTGGGGGTGGTGACTTTCTTTGCTCCGTCTCAATCTGGCGCAGGGCCCCTGTGGTGACCACACATGCCCAGTCCCTCGTAAAACCCCTGCCCTGTGGTGGCCTGGTCATAAACCTTCCTGAAAAGGTCATGCGAATTGATCACCCCCAATACTTGATAATTAGGAATTATGGTCTCTCTTCCCCATGACGCTTCTGAGCTTTAGCAGATCTTAAATTAAAATGGTTTCAAAAATGCTCTTCAGAAAACTTTAAACTCATGAGTTGAAAATTTCACTTAAAAAGTCCTGAACACTTACCTAAATAAACACTCAGGTCTGACCTAACGTGTATTAAGCAATAAACTTGGGATTGGACTTGTGTGTTACAACCGATTACATCTTGAATATAAAAACACATCAAAGAACTCTTCGGGGGTGGGGGGGACACTTCTGGGTGCATGGCAAATTTCTCTTTTATAGAGGTCACCAGGCTACAGGCCTGTCCCAAGTGACCAGGAGAGAGAGCAAGGGGACGTCCCTGTTCAGAGAAGAAAGAGAGAGAGAGTGTGTGTGTGTGTGTGTGTGTGTGTGTGTGTGTGTATGTGTGCAGGGACATGGGACCATGTGTCACTTGTCCAGGCTACCCATCTTAAAAAGAGTTGTCTTTAGTTTTTTTTCTTTTTTAGCGTGTTTATGGGGGTACAAGTGTTAAGGTTACATATATTGCCCATGCCCCCCTCCTCCCTCGAGTAAGAGCTTCAAGCGTGTCCATCCCCCAGACGTGGCACATCTTACTCGTTGTGGTTGTATACACCCATCCCTCGACTCCATCTCCCTCCCTTATTTCCCGATCTCCCGCCAGGGAAGACTCACGACTCCCAACCCGGGAGTCCCCGCTCCCCTCACTGACCAAGGTGGCCGCACTGGGTTTCCGGGATCTCCTGGGGCCACAGGGCCTGCCCACGCCAGGCTTCTCTGTCTTTTTCCGTCTCTCCTCTCCCTCTCCTGATGACTTTTCCTTCCTCCTCCTCTTTGAAAGGGCCTCTCGCCTACCCGACGAGGAGCTGCTATCTGAATGCTGAGAATAAAGTGAAACCAAGTTTATTTTATTTCTTTAACACAGACTCCCCCCCCCCCGCCCCCTTCAGGGAAAAGTCACACGCAGAAGTGTCAGAGGACGAGAGTGTCGCCTGTCTCCCTGGGCCACCCGTGGCGTGCGAAAAGTGCGTTCTGTCTCCAGGGCTGTGTGGTGGGAACACGCCTGTAGCTCTGCCGCGTCGTAAAGCCCAAGGCCGGCCACCCTGCGCTGCACGGCCACCCGTGACCCATCCGGCTGGTAGATTTTCCCGGAGAAGTATTAAGGTTTGAAATTTGAAAAGAAGAAAATGTTTGCACGAAATTTTCATTCTTAAAAAATTATTTGTGTAGGGAATCTGGAATATCGTATTTCTTCTAGGAAGATTCCAGCAGCAGCATTTTAGCATGTAATCAGTAACAGTGCAAGTAGTGGAGACTTTCAAGTAACTAGGTATGTTCTTTATGTTCAAATTAAGGAAAACGGTCAACTGGAAGAAGAGGAAGGTGTTCGGGAAGGACAAGGAGCTGAGAACACCTATTAAAAAACAAACGGCCTTGTGAGTGCTCGCTGCTGACATCAGTGGGAGATTGACTCGGTTTCCCCCGAGTCCACATCTTCCTCCACGTCTTCAGACGCCGGGAGACCCTCGGCCGGCAGCCCCGTTTTCATGTTCCTCACACTGAAGCGGGAAGTCAGATCCCCGAGCCAGGCGTGGAACGAAGAACTGGGTCTCGCACGACTTTCTTTTAATCAACCACTTTTAAAAGGCATGCTTTACATGCAATAAAATCCATCAACTGTAAGTTTAAAATCTGATGCATTTTGACACATGTGGAGCCATCTCCACAGGGGAGAACGTTTCCTTCACTCCAGAAGGTTATTTTGCCTCCCCCTCCCCGGCCGCTGGCACCCGCCCATCGAATTTCTGCTGCTGCTTCGCTTTTTCCAGACTGCCATAAAAATGGAATCATACAGGACACACCTTTTGTGTCTGCCTCCTCGCACTCAGAACCGTGCTTGTGAGACGCAGTCACTCTGCTACATGTCCCCGTAGCTCGTTTCTTTCTGGGGCTGGGTTGTCCACTGTGGGTACCCGCCACGGTTTGCTTATCCGTTCATCGGCTGATGGTCACTCAAGTGTTTCCAATTTCTGGCGATTTTGAATAAATCTGCATTTAGGTGTGGGCATTTGATAGGTCCACACAAAGACCTAAGTGATGAGAGGTGCACGTCTCTCTCAGACACGCATTGTCACCTCTCGTCTCTCTAGGACTGGGGTCCCTGGGTCCTACGTAAGTATGTGCTCAACTCCAGAAGAAACTGCCCAACTACGTATCTTCCGAAACTTCTGGACCGTTTTGTATTCCCACCAGTTCAGCGCCAGATGGCTATAATGGCTACAATAAATAAAAAGCAAAACCCAGAAAATAACGGCTTTTGGCGAGCATGTGCAGAAATTGGGATCACCAGCACCATGATGGGAATGTCACGTGGCGCACACCGCTGCCGTGGGTGGCCGTTCCGAGGTTCCGCCATAATTTAGATATAGGGCGACCGTGTGACCAGCAATTCTACTCCTGGGTATGCACCAGAGAGAATCCATGAAAAAACATCAGAAGAACTCAATTTGAGGGTCATTCTTTAAAAGGAGTGACCAGTACTTGCCCAAAGTGTCATGAAAGACAAAGAGAGACTGAAGAACCGTTAACAGCTTAGAGGATACCTGACAGCTAAATGCAGTGTGGTATCCAGGATTAGATTCCCAACCAGAAAAAAGGAAATTAGCTGGAAAACAGGCAATATTCGGCGTCCAATTCCTGGCGTCCACCAGTGCTATTCCTGGTGATGCAGCTTTGATCACTAGTTAAGCGTCTGCTCGGTTTCTCCATGTAAAGTTACTCCTATCCGTTTAGCAAGGAAACTACTAACTCCAAATTAGTAAGACTCCTGTGGGGGGACACTTTGAGACTAGGCAAATATTCTGTTTTTCATCCTATTTTCACTCAATAATTTTAGCATCCACTCATGGTTCTTGCCTACAACTTTCATTGTGGTGTTTGCCAGTAGTGATTTTCTATTTGCATTCTTTCTTCTACGTCTATTGGAATTCTACTGTGAGGACCAAGAGTTTCTCCTCCATTTATTTATTCAATTGTTTATCTCAGTATTGACTCGGGGATGTTTATTTCACAGTATAGGTTATAATCTAATATTGTCTTTATTTATTCTGTTGCTCTAATTGTCCCGATTCTGGTCATTGTGGTCACTTTCAGTTGGCTCCTGAGTCCTTTTGGTATTCCCCCATCATTTTTCCAGCACTTTTTTCTCTTTGGAGTTACAAGAATTACAGTAATACAACATCTTTTAATGTACTTATTTGCCATTTATTTATTTTATTTTATTTTTTGGTGAAGTGTGTGCTCAAATATTAAGCCCAGTTTTTATTGGGCCATTTATCTCTTCATTATTGAATTGTAAGGATTCTTTATACATTCTGGATACATGTCTTTTATTTAATGTGTATTTTGAAAACACTTTCCCTCATGGTTCACATTTCAAATTTTCAACAGTGTCTCTCAAATAGTTAAACTTTCCAATTTTGATAGAGCCAAATACATCACTTTTTCTGTTATGTTTTGTATTTTTTATATTATATCTAAGAAATCTTTGCCTAACTCAATATCAAAAATAGCTTTCATCTATTTCCTTTCAGAACTGTAATTGCTTTAGATCTTTTGTTTAGGCATGTGATTCATTTCTAGATAATTTTTGCATATAGTGTAGAGTAATAGTTGAGGTTGTGCATATTGATATTCAATTGTCCAAGTGCTATTCATTGACAATAATATTATTTCCCAATTGATTTTTTTGTGCAAATTTGTCAAAACTCAATTGACCATATATATGTAAGACTGTTTCTGGGATATCTATTCTGTCCCATTAATATATGTCTGTGCTCACATTAACAAAACACTGCCTAGATTTCCGTAGTTTCATCATATGTCTTGAGGTAAAGTAGTAGGAATCCTCAAGTTTGCTCTTTTTTTTAAAAATGTTTTGGCTGTTCTAGGTCCTCTGCATTCCTATGTAGATTTTAGAATCTGAGTTTCCCATGAAAAAATGTCTGCTGGTGTTCTGATTGGTATTGCCTTGAATCTACAGATCAGTTTGGGGAGAATTGAAATCTTCATAACATTGAGTCTTCAAATCCATGAATGCAGTGTATCTGCATTTATTTAGGTTTATTTCTTTCATCTATATTTTGTAATTTTGAGCATATACATCCCGAACATATAGTGTTAGATTTAGATCTAAGTATTTATTTATTTATTTGGTTTTGTTTGTTTGTTTGTTTGGTGTGATCCAAAGATATCATTCCATTGTCTGTTGGCTTATAAAATTTCTAACAAGAAATCTGGTCTAGCACTTATTTTTGATCTTCTGTATGCAAGTGTGTATTTTTCTACAGTTTAAAAAAAATCTTATCTTTACCTTGAATATATTTGCTCTACAATATGTCTAGGTGTTTTATTATTATTATTATTTATTGTTATTATTATTTTGGTCTTGCTCTAGGTACTCTCGGGTTTTTTGATTTTCAGGGGTTTTGTTTTATTTTGCTTTTCTTTAATTTTGGTAGATGATCAACTACTGTCACACAAATCTTTCTCCTTCCCAGTTTTCTTGCTCCTTTTGGGACTATAATGACATAGATAGATAGATAGATAGATAGATAGATAGATAGATATAGATAGATAGATAGATGTAGATAGATAGATTGCTCTTGTGTGCTCTGTTCTGCTAATTTTTCCCTATTCTTTTTTCTTCTTTATGCCTCACCTTGAATAATTTCTATTGACTTAACTTCAAGTTCAATAACATTGTTTTCCTCTGATGTCTCCAAATTTCTGATAAGCTTATCAAAAGAATTCTTCATCTCAGTGATAGTGTATTTAAAAAAAAAAACATCTAGCACTTCCAGTTGACTCTTTTTTATAGTATTTATTTCTTTACTGAAATTTCTTATGTGTTCATACCTGTTGTCTATATTATCCTTGATCTTTTATTATATTACATAGTTATTTTAAAACCCTGTCTGATATTTCCAACATCTTGATCATCTCTGGGTCTGATTTTGCTGATTGCTTTATCTCTTGACAATGGGTCATCTTTTGTAGCCCTTTTGCGTATCTCATAATTTTTTATTTGATATGGAAAATTCTATGTAAAATAACAGTAGAGACTAATCTAAATAGTATTTATGCCTAGAAATGAGTATGTGTCTCCTGATAGGTTGTTGGGATGGGAGATGAATCAACCTGTTCAGTAGTCAGTTGGATGTGGAGTTTTTGTTGCTAGAAGTTAATTTTGGTGACTACAGACTTCAGATTTCTTCTTTGGAGGGCTGCTGCTTCCCTGTATTTACTTGGGCCTGGAACGTTGTAAGGTTTTCCTCTATGTTTCTGCTATACCTTCAGCTTTCGATGTGCCCTATAAATCTGCACTACAGACGGGGGCTTTCTCCACATCGTGACCCTCTCCCAGTACTTGGTGCAAGCCTGATGGCAGGGTCAGGAGATGTTCCCAATTCCCTTGGTCCAGCCTCAGTCTTAGGTGAGCATCTGGGCCTCGAGGATGGGGCTTTGGCAGCATCCCCGCCTTCCCCCGTGACAGCCAAGTTCAGCTTTGCTAACGTCCAGAAGGGTCTTGGGTGGGAGAGGGTTCCCTTGTCCTCTTCCAGCTGTGAGCAGCAGACTCCTGCTCACGTCGTCAGTGCAGGATGCTGTGCTTGAGCCAGTTCCATGCTCCTGCAGGGGAGATGGCTTTGGCTTCTTCCCCTCCCTGAGAGATACAGCATCTTTCCTGGGCCCTGGGGGCTGCCCCGCACCCCTACTGTGGCTCTTGCTCCATAGTGGAGACGGTCCGTGAAGTGGGCAGGGTTTCGTGCCTGTGCACCGCCGAGACGGACTCTCTCAGGTTTCTCTCCCTGTTTCTGACCTTCCATGCAAGTGCTTGGTAAAGGCACGTGGAAAGATGTGAGTGAGTGCGGACTCCCCTGTGTCCAGAATTGCCAGGGATTCTAAATTGTCACCTTGCTTTAGTTTATTAAGGCTGCTGTAACAGATGACCATGCACTTACACAGAAATTTCTTCTGTCACCGCTCTGGAGGGCAGAAGCCTGGAATCCAGATGTCGGCAGGGAGCTACTCACCGCAGAGGCCGCAGGGCACACTCCATTCCTCTCTCTTCCAGGTTCCGGCATTTTCCGGCTTCCCTGGCTTGTGGCCGCATCTCTCCAGTGTCTGCCTCTGTCTTCACGTCACCTTCTCCTCCGTGTCTGTCTTCTCCTCCGTGTGTCTTACAAGCGCCCTAGTGGGTAGATTCAGGGTCCACTTCAACAATCCAGGACGATCCCCTCATTTCAAAACCCTTAATTTCATCTGCAAAGACACTTTTCCCAAATAAAGTCACAAGTTCCAGGGATTAGGACAAGGATGTGCATTTTTTGGGGGGGCCACCACTCAACCCAATACATCCAGACTTGGCATTTAAGAAATCATTAAATTACAGCCGATTCTTTTTTGCTTGCTTTCATGGTAACGATTCATACTGGAATAGTCCGTGTGCTCTTCTCACACAGGGGGCTTGTCACCCTGTGGAATTCAGTTCACCTGTTTGCCTTGTGACCTCGGCTCTCCGGGGGACTCAGGGAAAACCATAGCCGTGTAGATTGCCTGGCTCCGTCTCACGGTCAGAGTAAAAGTAGAGCAGTTCTCTTGGAAAGCCTTTTCCACAGCGGCCTCATCACAGCTGCCTCCCTGCAGGTCCCTGTTTGGGACACGTGGCGAGGTGGCGTGCCTGCCTCCCCAGGACAGCACTCTGTGGGCAGCAGAGGCAGTTACGTTGCCTTTTAGGTCACTCACGACTTGTAAATCAGCTCAACTTGCTGCCGACGAGTCTCTTTGCCAGAATGATTTTGCTAGTCTTCCGAGTCTTGGGGTGGAACTAAGTTGCAAATTCCCAAAGGTGGGCCCACTAGGGCTCTCCATGTGTGAACCCTCCCCACGTGAAATCGGACATACAGGCCATCCCATCCACACGCCTAGGGAGTCGCACGGACGGAGCAGTGTCTGCCCTGCCTGGCAGGAGGTGAGACACAGGACTTGGCAGAGCTGCCCAGTGGGGTCCTGGCTGCTCCTGTTCCACCCGCAGCCCCTTTGTGAATCACACATTCTGCTGTGCTGCCCTCTTTGCACTTTCAAGTTTCACTCTTTTGGACGAGAAACTGGACAGGTCCCCTGCCCCTAAGGGCTCAGCTGCCCAGCATGGCCAAGGTGTCCTGGCACGCTCCAGATCTTGCCTTCAGAACTGTTCCTGTGTGCTCCTGCCCCCAACCTCTTGCATGTCCCACTCTCGCCCCTGGAGCAACGACTGCTCAGGTCCCTGGGCACCGGCCCCCACCCTTCTCAGCCACGGCTCTGCTCTTGGAAAGCAGCCCTGGGAGAAGCCTCCCGCTCGGCCCACTCAGTCTCTGAGCCCTTCACTGGCACCGGCTCATGTGGCCAGGCTGCTCCTGGATCCGGGCGTGGGTGAGCTCAGTGGTGTCAACCAGGACCCAAGCCCAGAGAGGCTGAGCTCTGAGACCTGGAGTCTGAATGCAGCAGGATGGCCGGCCCCACGCTGTGGATTTACCCCGAAGTCCCACTTGTCCAGGGTCGGGTGCACAGATGCCGAAGGGCGGCTGTGAGCGGGGGCTCTGCTCCGACCCAGGAGCCACGGGCGTGCTCACTCGCATCCTTCCGGGATGAGAGACGCAAGGCCAGTGCTGGTCGCCCTGCAGCTGGTGCTTGTCCTCTGGCTCCTTTCTTCCCTGCAGTCCAACCTGCCTTATCTTTTTGGGGGGGTCACAAAAATACTTCATACTGAGTCGACTCCCCTCTGACTCTTTCTCCCTTTTTCCGGTGGAGTCTGTGCTTCCCCCGCTGTTTCTCCGTAGGGAAGAGGGGCTAGAGCCCGGACCCGCTGGGAGGACGTCCCGTGGGGAAGCACACATGCAACTCTGATCTCTTGCCGACACGTGTGCAGTAACCGCGCTCCCAAAACTCGCATGGCCCGGAGCTGACATCACCACGCGGGTCCTGGGAAGAATCTGGGCCTGGACGGCACGTGGGGCAAAGAACGCACATCATCATGTTGACGTAAATGCAGAGGAGTCAGCAGGAAACGGTTGGTGTCATGGATCACGGGTTAGGGGTCCTTGCCTCACTGGGACAACGTCCCCTCTGCCGTCCGAGGGTCTCCGCCCCATGGCTCCTCCAGTGAGGTCTTTCCTGTGGGAAGGTGATAATGACAAATGCCACCTGTCCACGGAAGGGACACTTTCACGATTCTGTCCCTTCTGAGCTCAACTTAAAAAGGAAAAACAGGCATTCAGGCTTCACTTTGTTTATATTTTAAAATTAGTATTATTGCTGTTATTATTATTTTGGAGACAGGGTCTAGTTCTGCCACCAGGGCTGGAGTTCCATGGCACGATCACAGCTCACTGCAGCCTCCAACTCCAGGCTCCAGGGATCCTCCCGCCTCGGCCTCCCGTGTAGCTGGGGCTGCAGGCATGTGCCACCACGCCCGACTCAGGTGTCAGTTTACACTGGGACCACCCCCCACCACGACAGATGTGTAGGAGCTGTGATCTTGCCTCGTTTATTTTCCTGTAAACAGGGAGGACAACAGTTTGCACCCCAAGGAGTTGGCCGGCTGATTATGACAGAGAGCACAGGACGGAGACGTCTGATGCAGGTGTCAGAAATTGCTGTCGTGTTCATTCTCACAGGTGCTGCCCCAAATATTCCAGGCTGTTCTTTTTAAGTCCCTGTTCCCTTGCCCCAAGTGACCCCGGGGTGGCCCCGAGACTAACAGGAGCTTCACTTCCCATAATTCTACCCCAGAGGAGCACTGCTATCCCCAGACTTAGGACACTGTTCCCACGGAGACAGGTCACGGTCCCCAAGACGCCACCTCCCGCGCCCCACAGCCCCGGCTGGCGGCCCCACACAGCAGCAGGGACTTCTCGGTGAGATGAACTTCAGGGTCTTGAGATGGGGAGACCCTCCCGGGTGATCCGGATGGGCCAGTCTGGTCACAAGGCCCCTGGCAACCGGAGGCAGGAGGGTCAGGGGCCGAGAGAAGGAAACGGGAGAGCAGAGGTCAGGTAATGTGGTGTGGCTGTGGCCCAATGAATGCAGACACCTAGAAGCTTCTAGAAGCTGTAGAAAGCAAGGAAATGGATTTCCCTGTAGAGCCTCTGGAAAGAGCACAGCCACGTGTGGCCTCCGATTTTAGCTCCATGAGACCCAGCTCAGACTTCCACCCCCGGAACTGCGAGATGACGGACTTGTGTCATTGTGAGCTCTAAGCTTATGGGACTTGTCACAGCAACATCGGAAACTGACCCAGGTCCCTCTGGACGCCTGGCCCAGGGCGTGTCCAAAGGGCCGGCCGGTGCCCAGTGGGTCAGATCACAGCCCGTTAGTGGCCTCTGCTTCCTGGGGGGTGTGGGGGAGGCCTGGGCTGGGGAGCCCTGTGCCTCCAGGCGGCCGTTTGCTTAATTGCTCTGTTTGCTTAATTTTCCTTCTAAGGCTCACGCCGGGCATGTCCCCACGTGAGGCCTCTGACCCAATGTGACGACAGTCTTGATGGATATGTAAGGGAGCCTCATTAAGATCGATGATTATTTTTTCACCATCAAAGCCCACCCCAGAAAGAGGAGGCGGCTGCAAACACCCACCCCCGCCTCCCCGGCACCGTCCCACTGTCCCACTCGCTCCAGCGCTTCCCAGACGGAAAGGTCCAGGAGAACCCGGCCAGCCACGTCCAGAACCCACCGCTGCCACGGGAGGCCATCCCGTCGGGAGGCTCCTGTCCGGGCCTTCACATGCAGACAAAGGGGAGCCAAGCAGGAGCCCTCTGTCCCGGGCGCTCCCGGGGCCCCGGCCTCCAGAAGCCGAGGCCTCCTGCGGGACGCACACCGGCTGTGTCTGTCGGAGCGGAGAGCGGCCGTCACTCTCGGGTCCGCGGGATTCTCTACCTTCTCAGGCCCGAAGGAGATGAAGACGTGGGAAAGCGTCAGGAAGCAGCGCCAGCGTCCAAGACGCCCAGCGGCTGAGATGAGTCGTGAAAGGAAGACGGCCGCTGGCTTACCTGGCGACGCGGAGTCACAAATCGCATCGTCTGCGTTAGGAGTGTGTTGTCGAGATCGTTTAATGATTCGGAGTTAACCCAGTATCAACGTAACAACACAACGTAACGAACCTGCTGTGCGTCCACCTGTCTCCAACGCCTTGGACCCCGGGTGTTCCGATGTCAGCAGCACTTTGCGTTGATGATTGAAGTTGAGGACGGGTGGAAGGAAGAAGGTGTATTAAAAATGAGTATGGCCGGGCGCGGTGGCTCACACCTGTAATCCCAGCACTCTGGGAGGCCGAGGTGGGCGGATCGTTTGAGCTCAGGAGTTCGAGACCAGTCTGAGAAAGAGCGAGACCCCATCTCTACTATGAATAGAAAGAAATTAGCTGGACGACTAAAAATGCACAGCAAAAATGAGCCGGGCATGGTGGCGCATGCCTGCAGCCCCAGATACGCGGGAGGCTGAGGCAGAAGGATCGCGTGAGCCCAGGAGTTTGAGGTTGCTGTGAGCTAGGCTGATGCCATGGCACTCTAGCCTGGGCAACAGAGTGAGACTCTTGTCTAAAAAAAAGAAAGATGAGTGTGGCCCAGGATGACAGTGATCCAACTGTGTCACGAAGGAGCAAAGGCGAGCGCAGGGCCTGGCTTGCACTCGGAACTGGGGAGCTAACCACAATCGCGAGCGGAGACAGAGACGGGATTGCCCACGGGGCTCTGGCCAGTCAGCACGAGGCTGTTTTCTCGGCGTTTGCGTGTCGTGCTCTCAGTGTTTTCCTCCAGCCCACGTCCAGGAACATCTGAGCTGACTGGGCAGCTGCACTTCTAACTCTGTTTCTCTTTGTTATTCAAATCAGGGCTCCCCTGCCCCTGCCAGGGCTTCCCTGCCAGGGAAGCCCACGGGTCACAGACCCCACCAAGGCGGGTCACCGAGTGAATGCCCAGCTCCTGGGGGGGACTGGGGAATCCACAGCCAGGGGCAGATGGGGCTTGGACACCACTGTGCCCACCTGAGCACTGGGGCCTCTTGGGACAGGTGGCAGGTGCTCACAGGTATTCTCCCTCCTCTCCTAGACAGAGATCCGGAGGGGGACTGCTTCCAGTGGGGACAGCGCTTCATTTTACAGAAAGTCAACAACGAAATTTTCAAGTAGCTATTTCTTCTAGTTCCCCCAGCATGTCTTAGCTAATATTCTATTTGTAACAACGCAACCACCACAAAGCGATTAGTAACTGCGCAGAGAATGGGCTAGGCACACATTTGCGTTAAATTGGACGAACGTGAAGAGGACAGACCCCTCCAGCACACGTGGCTCATTTGGGGGTGAAATGCACCCCCCACGGCCAGGCCACCGTTTCTAATCCCCCAGACTGCCTCTCCAAACACTGAAGTTAAGAAGTGACTTGTTTGCCGTCCTTTTAGGCTTCTAGAGTTTTCTCGCCTGACGCTAGCACAGATGAGCCTTTAAGGTTTGCAGGAGAATCACCGTTTTTATCCTCACGACTTCCTGGATCTGGTTGGTCCCACACCCGGGAAGACGCTACAGAGGACTTGGTTCGTCCCACCTGGGGCCCGTGCTCCTTGATACTGGACGTGCTCCCGGTGGGGCTGACTAATAGAGCATGCGCGAATTTAGTAATCACCTCATGTTCCTCTGAGTATTTTTTTAATCGAAAAAGGCAAAGCAATGAGCGTGAGGGGACTTTCAAAAGCTTCCAGAGGAAGCTGATATACAATCGTTATGAGCAGGAAAAGCACTCTTCTAAATTCTTAAAATAACAAAATTAACTTTAAATTTCAAAACATATTAGGTAATCTGTTTCTCTCCGGTGTTTTAATTTGGGGTTTGAAGAGGCAGCAGTTATTTCTGAGGGGAAATAGACTGCCCACGTTTCAATTAACTCAAAAATAATTTTACAGCCACTGTACTCATTTCATCAGCTACTTTCCTGCTATCATTACCATGTGAGTTATATTTTTTCTTTTTTAATTTTTACCCTAATGCTAACGATGACATATCCAAAGACAGGTGAGAGAAAAATCACGTTAAATTTTCAAACTCCCGACTGTCCGAGACAGTCCCCGGCAGCCCGTCCGTCCGAGCTGCGTGGGGAGATTCTCCGAGCAGTCTCTAGAAGGTTCCAGAAGAAGCATGCATCTGCTGGAGGAATTGCTGGCGCGGTTTGGGAGGTGGGTTTCTGTGATTATCAATAATCTCCGAGACGACCAGCACCAGGACGTCGCCGCTGTTGAGTAGAGCCGTGGTGGGGCAAAGGACCGGGCAGGGCCTGGGCGCAGCAGCTGAGAGAACGCGGGCAGGGCTGGCGAGAGCCGCCTCCGCCAGGAAGACGCCCTGACTCGCTTCCCTCTCTAGGTGCCTCCCAGCACTGGGGGAAATGCTGTAAATACCCGCTGCACAGACCCGCTGGAGGAAGCCGCAGCGGCGGGAGGGAGCCTGGCCGGCGTGCGGTGGGTGGGGTGGGATTCCCGGGCCCTCCCTCAGAACCAGCCCCATGGGACCCCCCTATTTTCAAGTGGCCCCCGCGTGCGGCTCCCCGAGCATCCGCGGCCAGTGCCAAGCTGATTATCTCTGCTTTTTATCTACAGGCGGAAATGGGAGCAATGCACACAGAATTAGCTCCGTAAATAAATGCTGGGTCTAATTGCCCAGCCGGCCGTGGCCCAGGAGGCCATGGGGACGTCCGGCTAGTTGCTTTCATCTCTGGCTGTGGCTGCCCCAGGATGTCGGGGACCTCGCTGTGATTTCGCCATCAGAGAAGTGCTCTGGTGGCCTCCTTCCATCTCCCCCCGGGGGAGAAATGCTTGCTCTGTGCTAATCGGTCTCCTTTTTGGCAGCATCGGTGCAATCGTCACAGCTCCGAGAGTCCAGCTGGAGTCCTCTGTGCAGAGGACAGAAGGTGGCCGGCGGCTTGGCTCAGGGACACAGGGCTGAGGGATAAGGGCACCTGCTCTTCTGGAAACTTCTGGCCACATGGCTGGTCCCCGCATGAAGACTGTCCCTGAAGTCACTTGCTCGCAGCTGCTCCGCACAGCGTCCCTCTCCCCAGACCCCGTTCCTGACAGCCGGTGGCACAGGGACTTGGCGTGACAGTGACTGCCACTCTTCAAAGCACGGAGGAGCTTTAAGTCAAGCGATTTTCTTTCTAGCAGATACTTAACATTATGTAAATAATCACTCTTGAGTTTCTTATGCTTGTAAAACAGTCATACGTGTGGTAGTGAAGTCGGAAGATATTAATACAAAGGAAGGTGTGAACAGGACAATGGGGTCCCACATGATTGACGGCTCAGAGATCACCCCAAAAATGCCGGGCAGCATGGCACGCTTCGAGGGCCTTGGCGTCGTTTTTTTATGTGCAGTAACATCATCCGCCTTTTTCGTTCAACATGATCCCATGTATATTTTCTACTGTTATTAAAAACTCTTGGGAAACAGTTCGCATGGATAGTATAATATTTCACTTAATTTCCCGCTATTTATTTGAAGACCTGCCTCTGATGATGGACATTGTGGTTAATTTCGGATTTCATTATTATAAATGAGGTGGCAATGAACACCTTCATGCTTAAGTCATTGTCTCCTTTCTTTATAATTTCCTTAAAGTAAATGATCCATCACGGCATTACTGGGTCGGAGGCAATGGATAGGCGATCATTTTTAATACGTGTTTTCAAACCACTTCCCCAGAGCATTCCGGCAGCGTGGATCCCCCTCCCTGCCGACGCCCATGAGGACACCTGGTCACTCCCCACCTGAGTCCCAGCACCGGGCATTCCCGTTTCACTGGTCTCTGCTTGGGCCAACCGATTGCTCTGATCTGCATTTTTCTGGCCATCATTATAATGCTAAACACATCTTTTAATTTACTCACACTACATTTTTTGCTATTATTATTTTTAAATTAACTTTTTAATCTTAGTATTGGTGCTTCTATCAAATAGATAGTATGTTTTTCTAAATAGCCAACCACCTATACGAACACAGTTCATTGACTAATCCTACCAGGCTCCCTTGCTGTATGGGGCCCTCTATGAAATAGTCACTCCTTCTCTCTCTTTCCACGTTAACTCTTCTGCCAATTCTGTCTGTCCTCAGATCTGACCGATGTAAGAATCGTGGATATAATTCCACGGGGTCTGTCACTGACCGAAACAATGTTACATGCCACATGACAACCATATTTCTCTCTGCAGCTACCTCATGTCTACTATGGGAGATTTATTTGTTAGCTTTAGAAACCTAGGGTTTCTACTTGATTATTTTTCACATGTGCTTGTTCTTGTTTCATAATTGCCTGCTCTTGTTTTGCAGACTTGTGTGGTTTGAATATATGTGTCCCTCAATAATTCCTGTGTTGGAATAACTCCCACAGTGGCAGTATTAAGAGATAGGGCCCCCGGGAGGGGATCCGGCCATGAGGGCCCCACCCTCGTGGATGGATTAACATCCTTACGAAAGATGCAGAGAGCTGCCTCCTGCTTCTGCTCTTCCAGCATGTGAGGACTCAGCCTACTGTCCCTCCTGCTGTGTGGGGACACAGTGTTTCTCTCCTCTGGGGGACACAGCAGCAAGGCACCATCTGGGAGACAGAGAACGGCCCTCACCAGACATTGTGTCTGCTGGCGCCTTGATTTTGGACTTCCCAGCCTCCAGAACTGTAAGAAATAGTTTCTATTATTTAAAAGTTACCGAATAGGTGGCATTTTGTTATAGCAGCAAGAATGGACTAAGACAAGGATTCTTTCCCTTTCTTCATCTCTTTGAATATGTTAAGTATTTTTAGTTGAGAGTCTCATTCAGATCATTCTATTAACTCTAGTTCCCTGGATGTGAATGCTCACATTTTAGGGTGGTGGAGTCTGTGGTCTTAGTCAACACTGAACTCAGCCATAGCTAAATCTCTCTGTCTCTGCATCCTGGGAGTAGCTGTGCGGATCCTGCCTCGCCCTGCACGGAGCATGACTGAGTGTCTTCTCACCTTACAGGCTCGTTAAGCAAGCTGCTTCCAGGCCATGACCTGGGGCCAAAACATGGGTTTTTATGCTCTCTGCTCATGCATGGTATAGAACTTTCCAAATTATCATCGCCTAGATTCAAATAAGAAGAGAAATTCTAGATTCTTGCTGGTCACAGTCACTCATAGCCTCTGCCACTGTGGAGACTCCAGCCCACCTGCACACACCCCAAGACCCTGCCCACTGCTCAGGTTACGGTCTCCTGTTGACTTCTGGGAACTGGAGATATCCTTTGCTTGCTTATTTTCTTGGCTCAATATTTTAAATTTAAATCAGCAGTTCCAAGTGTCTAGAGCTGGCATGGACAGATCTTGTGAACTGCTGGGTCCTTTGTAATGACAAGAAATTTACTCAATTATAGTGGATTCAGAGTTTTGTCACATCTAGCTGGGCTAGTCCCCTTCCTTCTCCTGCCCTCCCATTCTTCCCTTCCCCTTCTTTCTTTTTGTTTCCTTATTTGTTGAAGCTTTTTCATAAGACTTCTTCCAATGTACTTATTTTTATGAAATTAGAGAAATCCAATAGAAATTTCAATTTGAATTAACTTAGAAGGAATTTACATTTTTGAGGTATTTGGTCTTCTTATCTAGAAACATGGTCTAATCAATTACAGGTTCCATGTTTGCTTTTCTGTCATCTCTTATGCTTGCCTGTTTCCTCCCTCCCGCCCTCCCTTCCTTTCTTCCTTCCAAATGTTCACTGGAATGTGAACAAGGTGGGCAATGAGTTGCAGAATCCTCGTGATTTATACACTCAGGTACAGTCGTCCCTCAGTATCATTAGGGGACTGGTTCCAGGATCCCTGCAGATTCCAAAATCCCAGGATGCCCAAGCCCCTGATATAAAACAGTGCAGTATTTGTATATAGCCTACACACGTCCTCCTGTTTACTTTAAATCATCTCTAGATCACTTATTATACCCAATACGAGGTAAATGCTCTGTAAATAGCTGTTATACTGATTTGTTTTTATTTGTATTATTTTTATAATTATATTGCTTTTTATGTTTTTTAAAACATAATTATATCCATGGTGGATTGAATCCAGAGATTTGGAACCAGAGACCTCAGATTTTCAAATATTTGAAAATGGTACTTTCAAATAGCTCAGGGAAATTTTATTTTATTAAAACTTTGATTTGCCTTCTATTTCCTCCATTTTTTAAAAGAAATTACTATTTTTCATGAGTTGGATATTTATTCTCTGTCTTCATTGTCTATCATTTCTCTCCTCATTTTTGTAGTTTTCCTCTTTTTATCTGCATTTTGAGGTGATGTTTTAAAAGCTTGATTTCTTCACTACAATTACTTCACTACGAATCCAATATTCTGCTTGCCTGCAGTGTGGACTGTGGACCCCATGGCTTCCTTGAGGTCTCTCCTCCACACAGCCAACAGCTGGCCTTGGTCTTGGCACCCCAGCCCCACCCCCGTGAGGCTCCCCTTTGACATGGTTGGTGCAGACCCAGAGCCGGGTGTGAGCAGGGAAACAGAGGCCATGGATGTCCCCACCCTTCCTTCATCACAATGCGTTCCTATGCAGGAGGCGCGCATTGACCGCCATGTTGTTTCCCCATCTATCTTTGGCACCGCAGCTGTTGCAAGTTCTTCCTTGTTCTAGCGCCTCCTCCAGCGCACACGCCTCCTGCTGCTGTGTTCAGGACTATGAGAGTAACCCATAACCTCAAAGAAAGCGATCTTATCGTGAAGCTGTCTCAGACGCCCAGTGTCTGCTGGAGAATGGGGTGAGCATTCTTCCTGTTCCTGGTGAAGCATCTTTTGCTCTTGGAATGGCCAAGGTGGGCTTCCAAGAGCTACGTCTGTGTGGCTCCCCTCTCTGGGTGCTCATCTGACCCTGCCCATCTCCCTACTGCTGCCCGGGACCCAAACCTTTGTTCTCGTTCCATTTAGGACTAAAAGAGAGAGAGAGGCCCCTGTGAACACACTTCAAAATTGGGGATAACTTTAGTTTTCTGAACTTTATCAAATTAGTGGGGGAGTTGAGTTCCAAAAAAGGAAGGCAAGTGCTTCCCAGGCAAGGAGGAGAGATGGGAGACAGAGGGCAGTGCTGCCACAGCTCAAATGTGGAACTGGACATGGGTTCCTTATCCAAGAACCCCCTGAATCAGCCCGTTCAGTGGAAAAGTCAGCCGTGTGCTGCTGCTGTCATGTGGCTCAAACATTTGTTGAATCTATTGAATTCTTCATTTTGCAACCTATTGTTTTCCCATTTTTTTGTTAAGGCATGGTTTTTGTTCAGTAAAATTCATCCTTTTTAGTCTCCACAAATGTATGCAGCTAGGTAACCGCCAGCACAACCAAGACGTAACACAATCCCATCACCTTCCTAACCTGAAATCCATAACTTTTCCTAGCCTTCCGATCAAGAAGACACTGGCAGTGGTTTATCGAAAATGAGATGTTGTTTTAAAATATTTAACATGGAAAGAGATTCTTATGATCCCCTTCCATCCCAGTTACACTGAATTTGTTCAAAATGCGGAAAGAGCAGAAAGAATGTGTGTGTGTGTGTGTGTGTGTGTGTGTGTGTGTGTGTGTGTTCGGTGCCAGCAGCGCTGGTTCAATAGCACTGACTTCAAAAGCCACCCAAGTACTCTATTGCCAGCGTGCATGTCACAGCCCCACATCCCTGTAATGCCCACCCAGGTTGAGCTGAGGCCCCTTTCCAGAACAGCAGAGTGAGGTGGGGCTTATTGTCAGCGAGAAGGGCGCAGGAGACGGGTCACAGGAGGATGGGACAGAGCCGGACGGGCTCAGGGAGAGGCCGGCACAGAGCAGGGCTCTGGCAGACCAGACGTCATCCAGGGGCGGAAAGGCAGGCACGGGGCACGGAGGGGACCCGCAGAGCCCTGCGGCGTCGGTGGGCGCGGGGAGCAGTGTCTCCCCACCACAGGGGCTGTGTGGGTGTCCTAGTGAGGCATCTCCTCGAGGGAGGCAGGGCCACCACCAAAGCTCTCTGCCACCTCGTCTGTGTGGCCCGCGTGATCCAACACACATGCGTGACCGCTCACGGGTCTCTTCTCTGCAAACCTCCTCCCCATAAAGCGAGAGTGCCGACCCTCCCAGAGCAAAACTGCAGCAGCAGGGGCCTCTCAGTTACCTTAACGTAGAGGGCGCCAGAATCTGATGACAATTTTGTGATTCTCAAAGAAGAGCAGTGGTTTGAAGCTAGAAGGGTCTGGTGACACTGCTCAGGACACAGGTGGGTGGCGGGGGTGGGGGTGGGGTGTAGCCTCCAGGCTACTGGCAGGCGCTCGGTCCAGGTGAGACTTTCAGAGTCTGCTCAGGTGAC
This sequence comes from Mirza zaza, assembly GCA_008750895.1. Classification (NCBI taxonomy): domain Eukaryota; kingdom Metazoa; phylum Chordata; class Mammalia; order Primates; family Cheirogaleidae; genus Mirza; species Mirza zaza. The sequence goes on along the minus strand of VSMD01102429.1, from coordinate 22,483 downwards.
CTGGGAGGGCCCAGCCTGGCATCTGCCGTCCCTGTCACCCTGTGGCTTCTCCCTCAGCCCCGCCTTTTCCAGGGAGGCCCCGCTGACCGGGAAACACCCACGCTGCAAAGTCTACAAAGTGAGTCCTTGACAGAATCAGCCTCTAGCCACCTCTCGACTTGGTGACCATATCAACGGCAAAATAACTATCACTACAATGCCTTTAAATAACAAAACAAGTTTTTGCAAACTCAAGAATATGTTGCAGCCTATTTCCCCCATGTTTTTGTGAAAGCAAAACTTGCATTCAGTGAAATTCATCCTTTTTACTTTTGATAAATGTCAAGAGTTGTGTGACCACCGCCACAATCCAGATACACATTGTGGCACATCCCGTAGCGCGATTCCAGGTGATGACATGCTGTGGCTGAAGGACGGGCGAAGGTGACGGCTCTGCTGGTGGGTGGCTCCAGGTCACATCCTGCCGGTGCCCCTGGCGGCTGAGTGGCTTTGGATGGTGACTTGATCTTCCTAAGGTTTTAGTTTTCTCAGCCACAAATGGAGATGACAATATTGCTGACCCCAGGGGAGTCTTGTGGGGACAAGGTGAGTGGGCAGGAAGGAGGGTGGGTGTGGCTGCAGGCGCATGGGCAGCCACTCCAGTGGATGGCAGCAGCTCTCAACTCTCTGTCCGCATATCCGGGAGCCCCCTCCTCCCCGAGAGTCTGCTGGGTCCCTTGACTAGAACCGAGACTTGCTGCTTGGAACGAGGAACAACAACGCTAGCAAAGCTAGCCATTTCAGGGCGTTCTGTGTCCCCAGTTGGGTGCTGAGGACTTCTCGTAGATCGATTTGTTCGGTCCACACGGCGTATGTATGAGCACTACTAAATCCCCACTCTGCACACGAGAGAACTGACGCTCAGAGAAGGCCACTTGCCCAGGACCTCGGCAGCTGGGCGGTGGCCGGGTCCGGCCCAGGTCCGCGTTCTTGACGGCCGCGGGCTCCCTGTCTCAGCGGCAAGAGCGTGGAGAGGAGGCAGAAAGCCATGCTGGAAACGGGGCTGTGGACACTCATTTATCTACAGGGAAAGGTGTTCCCCACCTAGGAGGTGAGAAGAGCCCTTTAAAATTATGTATATAAAGCACCAAAAAAATCAAACAACCCAATTAAAAAACGGACAAAGGACTCACGTTGACATTTCTCCAAAGAAGACACATGAAAATGTCCAAAAAGCAGATGACAGGATGCTCCACATCATTAGTCATTAGGGAACTCCAAATCAAAGCCACAGTGCAATACCGCTTTATATCCGTGTCGATGGCTATCACACAGATAAGGAACAAAAACAAAAACCTGGGAGTCGCAAGCCCTGGCCAGGATGTGGGGAATTGGAGCTTTGTGCACGCGCTGCTGGTGGGAACGTAAGTGGGGCAGCTGCCGTGGACGCGGCGTGGCTGCCCCTCCAAAAACTAAGCAGATCTGGCCCGTGACACAGCAATTCTCCCCCTGGGCGTGTCCCCAGCGGGCGGGAAGCAGGGGCTGCGCCCGTGTTCCTGGTAGCAGCATTCGCAGCAGCCGAGTGGCGGGAGCGGCCCAGACGCCCGCCCACGGCGAGCGGGCAAGTAGAACGTAGCACGTGAGCAGAGTGAAATGTCATTCCGCCTTAGAAAGGGAAGACATCCTGACGCACGCACACCAACCTGGATGAACCCGAAGGACGCCACGCTAAGCGAGATCAGCCAGTCCCCAAAAGGCAGTGCTGCATGGTTCCATTTGCACGAGGGCCTGGAGGATGGGACCCACAGACACAGAAACGGAAGGGCGGTGCCAGGCCTGGGGCAGACGGCTGGGTGTCGGTGTCGAATGGGCGCGGCGTTTGGTTTTGCAAGATGGAAAGACATGGAGATGGGTGGTAGTGATGGTCAGGAGACACTGTGACTGTCCTGCATGGCATTGAACGCCACACCTCAAATGGTTCAGATGGCAAATTTTAATGCTACATGTGTTTTTGTCGCAGTAAAAATACTGTACATCATGAGTCCGTTTGCCAGCGAGAGAGGGAAGGGAAGGAGGAGGAGGATGTTATTAAATGCTCTCTTGTTTTCACTGAGTAAGAAAATACCTTTATGTTCTCTTTTACATGTTTCTGCATTTTCTTAAGTACTTTAGGACAACACATGTCATTTTTGCAGTTAGAGGAAGGCCACTTATTGACGTCCCCTCACCTTCCACTTCCCCCCCACCCCCACCGACGCTCCGTCTGTCTCCTCCTCTGCTTGTCCCTGGAGGTGAAGGTATTATTAGGCCCATTTTGCAGAGGAGAAAATAGAGATTCTGAGAGGCAAAACGGGTCACCCCAGGTCACAAGCCTGGAGCCACTCCAGGCCCCGCCGAGGTCACCAGCGCCCCCTCCCTCCCCTCCCCTGCTGCCTTCCCGCAGGAGGCTGAGGTCACCGAAGGCCAGAATCCCGCACTCGTCATCTCTACGGGAAATGTCTTTGCTTTAAATGCCAGAGCTTCGCCTGTCAGAGGCATTGTGAAACCACGGCGGGGCGGTCACGCCTGGGAGTGCCGTGTGCGCGGGTCGGGGCCCGCCCTGCACGGAAGTCAGGGCCACACTGACCTCGCCGCAAACACCCGGAACGGCGACGGCTTCTGGCCCACGCGAGTCCCGGCCTCGCCCTCCCTCCGTGAGCGGTGACACGGCTAGGACGCGTCTGTGCCCGTGGCTCGCCGCCGCGCCGGGATTTCCGGGGAAGGGCGTGCTGGCGTCCACACCCTGCACTGTCGCCTCTGAGCCCGCAGAGGGCCCAGGTCTCGGTCCGGCTCCCGCAGGGACACGGCACTCGGCTGCCGGCCCCTGCCGACTCTGGGGTCTCCCTCGGCCCGCTCGGCCGGGCTGGCGCTGCAGTCCTAGCATGTGCGCTTTTCTCCCTAAATAAAAGGGCGGGGCGGGGCAGGGGCCGTAATAAGGTTCAGTTTCGAGTGTGTCTGAATTAGCCCCGTGTTTCCTCTTCCAGATACTCTGACCGCAGATCACATCCGTTTACACTCATGTTCACACTCGATTCTCTTCGGTTGGTTGCTTGCAATTCTAAGAGATGGCTGAGACAGCCTAAGCGAGCTGTTTCTCCACGGAAGGGCTCGCTGCGTGTTGGGAGCCGGAGCCCGCCCCGGCTGGGCCGGCCGGGCGCTGCGTGGCCCCGAGCCCCGTGTCCCGGGCGGGTCACGCCGTGTCTGCAGCCGGGACAGACGAGGGCCGCGTGGCCCAGAGCAGACAGGCAGGGCGGCCCCTGGCCCGGACTCTGCTGGCCAGTCCCTGGCTCCTTCCCAAACTCGGCTCCTTCTCGGAACTTGGGCGGCAACGGCCTCTCGCTCCGCGGTGGAGAAGGCCGGACGCGCGGCCTTTTGTCCTAGCCGAGTCCGCGCTCTGTCCTGCGGGCTCCAGCTGCACGCGTGTGCGTGTTTCTGGGGAGCCCTCTAACCACGTTCCACGCCTGCGGACGCCTCCGGCAGAGCTGTGGAGTTTGCCTCTTCTTTTTTTTTTAAGTTGCAAATGCTTAAAAATCTGCCTGCTGTTGAGCTCCCAAGGGGATCCCCCCATCCCCAGCCCCCGTGTGCCGTTGCCATGGCGATCTCCCCTCTCCTTTAAAGTCTGGAATGCCACATTCCATAAGGCTTGCACAGAAAGTCGCTCGATCACACGCAAAGGCCTGTGTGTCCGTCTCGAACATTCCGTGTCAGGAAACACGCCGGGACCCTCCCTCTGCCCCGCCGTAAGTGCTGGGCTCCCCTCTCATCCCGGGGACTCTGGAAGAATCCAGAACAAGAAAATCCCCAGCCCATCCTAGCGCCGACTGCCGCCTGCTCCTTCTCCTCCGCACGCCGGCGTTTTGCGCTGTTATCACGGGACGCCGGCCCAACGTGCGCTGCAGAGGGTGGTAAAATTATTACGTGCCGGGAGGGAACGCAGCACCAGGCTCCAAACACCGAAGTTCTGCACAGATACTGCGGGCACATAAAATGCCAAAAGTACGCTGAAGTCCTCAAATAAATAAGTGACTCTAACTACATAAAGAACTAGATTTCAAGGAAATTATAGTTATTTGCTATAGGAAAATGACCTCTAAGTCATGTTTACAACTTAATGGCCAGTCATTTTGGAAGGAATACTCTCATCTCTTGAGGCTGTGCGTTTAATCATTTTCTGAAGCAGGAATAGAACCAATTGCTCCTGAGGAAAAGATCGTTGCATATTTCGCCTCCCATAAAATGAATGAAAATAAACAAAAGATACAATGTTTGCTTGTGCAGAGAAATTGCTTTGCCAAAAAAAAAAAAAGAAAAGAATTCCCACAATCAGAATAAAGCACCAGGAATAGGACCAATGTTTTGTTAATAAAACAAAATTCCTCTGTATTAAAAGTGATGGATGTGATGTTTGTTACTAAGCAGAGATTCTTTGGAAATTATTTCAAGAGGACGCCCTTCATTGTTTGTAACTGTGCTGGCCGTGATTCTGAACATCGATGGCGTGCTAGCATCTGATTAAAGGAGAGAGGGGGCCTTGCTAATTACGTTGCAAGCTTGGCGTGGGTTTCTCCGGCTACACTAGATGACAGTGAGCACACACCTGCAGAACTTTACAAGCAGGGGCCGTGCGGGGGCCCAGCCCAGGCGGCCGACTGTGGTAACGGAGCTGGAAAAAGTACACAAACTTGTTTTCCTTCAAAGAGGGAGACAAGGTGGCGGGGTTTTCAGATGTGCATGGCGTGGGGGACGGCCAGGTGTGGTCACCGCACAAATCTGCAGGGAGCACTCACGTTACGGAATCAAAGACTACACAGCCCGCTTCGATCAGACAGCGCCAGGAAACCGCAAAGATGGATAACGCTCGAGCTCCCGTGCGTGCGGGGAGAGCAAGCTTCCTCGTGCCTGGTCACTGGGACACCAGTACTCTCGCAACATCTAGGGCTACTCGCACGCAGAGGCCAGTCTGGGTGTGGCAGAGCACGTGCCTTTGTCCTCCTAACCAACGAACGCCAAGTGGAGCATTGCATTGGATTAGCCTCAGCAAACTTTCCACTCCCGCTATATTGTTTTCTAATTATAAGCTACACTTGCCACACAAGGCTCAGAAAAGAACCCAGAATCCCGAGCCTGATTTTTTTTTTTTTTTTTGGTAAAGTCTTTATTATATAACAAGTTGGCGGGCCAAACGCACTCATTGTTTAAACACTGGGGGCATGTATTTTAGAGAAACGTTCTACTTTGCAATGAGCGTGTTTGTATAACTGTCCATAAATATGGGCAAAAGGTTGCATAAAATTACACGTGTTTCGATGATTTCTTTAGAGAAAAGAAATCATTCTTAATTCTAGAAATGTTTGGAGGCAGAGAATACTATTTCTGTTGCTGATTTTATGCAGATTTTTAAAAAAGTTTTATGACTTTAAAAAATTGCAAATGGAACAGACTTTTGTCTTTCTCTGTTATCTAGGCAAATACAGGAAAACCCGGAGGACTGCTATAGGTATTTCCATCAACAATGTCACCGTGCTGGGTCAGAAATGCTGCCGTAAGAATGGGAAGGTAGAATTTAACACCATCTCTTTTCTTCCTTTGAGGAAGACTTTTCAAGAAGGTACACTCAGGTTTACCAATATTCCTACTAAAATATGAGGTGTAAAGAGAGCCTTCCATAAGGCTAAGATTTGCTTTTTTTAAAGAGGAAAAAACTCAAGATAATGAAAATAAAAGTATACCCAGGAGGACATTGGATTTGCCTATGTTTTACTCAGAGGTTTTACTTATTTTAATAATTGCATTTTAAGAGTTTAGAATATTCAAGCCTCATCCAGCCACAGCAAAAAAGGAACGTTGTGTGGTTTAAATAGTATCTTTTCCTACATCATTTTAAATTAGTTTTTATTTTTAATTAAATGTGAAATTGATTGGTAAGGCTTTGCATCTTCTTAACTTCTATAAAGGACAAATTCATTTAAGCTTCCATTTAGCAATCTGCAGCTTTCTAAGTGCTCCAATAAGCGAAAATTTAAAAGTAAATTAAAAAAAAAAAAGAATTCCATTAACTACAAAATGGTCTGTATCAAGTTTATTAGAAATTGTGGAATTGCTACGAGGATACATTTTCAGTTTTGAAAATTAGTTTTAAAAGACTTAAGAAGAATGTCATTTAGACAGAAAAACTGGAAGTTTGTTGAAAAAGAAATCTTGTTCTAATTAACCGAGGGTATGGTTTACAACGTATTCAAAGCTTTAAAGCTTCTTCACGCAGAAGATTTCTATGTGGCCATTCGCGCAGGGCACCCCAGCTCCCAGTGGAAATATTTCTTTTACGGCACTTTCATTTTCTGAAGCAATTTACTAGTGTTCATAAAAAGAGAATAATAGCTTCGTGTTTCATTGTTGAGGATTTTACTCCACGGAACTTTTTCTCATTTCACTTAGCTGCTATTTGAGGAGGTGGGCTGAACTCTAGGTAACCTCTTTGGATTTGGCTGTCGGATTTGGGGGGCCTGGAGCTGGCGGTGCTGGCCGGAGGGCAGGACAGCGTGGACTCGGGGCTCCCATCCCGCCTGGGAGCCGGGCCTGGGCTCCCGGCTCGCACTCGGCTGCCCGGGACGGGGCCTCTGCCGTCGCCTGGACAGAGGGTACTCAGGAAGGGACCCTCTACCGGGGGCTCCCCGCACTTCCGACAATCTAGAAGGATACGGCCTAGTGCAACGGAAAATGGCGATTCTGTTGTAGGACTCCAAAAAGGACGTTTGCTGAGAGCAAGGAAACGTGAAAGGGTTGCAGGCACGGCTTCATTCTATTTAATTTGTCTCCGTGTAATTACGGTTTGGGGAAGTGGCCTGGCTTGGGTGGTGCTGCTATGGGACGAGAGCTTTAGCATCAGCGAAGCTTCTAGAGCCCAGCGGTGTGCAGACAGAAAGCAACGGTCACTGCTGGGAGGGGTTTTCACGGGTCCCTTCTCTGGCGTTAATTATAACCAGTAATCCACTTCAGAGATTTCCAGAAGTCCCTTCCTTGCCGTCATGTTCCTCGCTGGGAAGCTGGGCTGAGGGGCAAAAGACGGGTTTTGGAGACCGGCTGAAAACAGCGCGAGTAGTTGCGGACAGTGTTTCTGGTTTCTGTTTCTAAACAGTGCGGAGTGTCGGAGCGGCTCGAGGCAGGCAGGGCTCTCCCGGCCCTGGCTCTTGCAGCTCCCTCCCCTCGTGGGGACTTCTCGGGGACATCCTAGGGATCACCTGCTCTCGCGCTAACCAGATTTCCGCCTGGTTCATTTGGAAACTGCGGATTTGAGAACTGACTTTTCAGCAAGCCGTCACGTCTCCCGTGTTCTCAGAGCAGCTGAAAGGACACTGTGATGTCCAGGCTCCCGATCCTTCTGAACGCAGTCCCAAATTTCGAACGGCGTCTGATCCCAGCTGCGGCCCATCGAGCCAGGGCGCAGGTCAGGAGAGCTCTGCGGCAAAGAGGGCATGATCCAGGGTGCCCAGGACGCTGTGACCCCAAATGACAGCCACGGGCTGCCCGAGAGGCCTTCCTCCCAGTGGACACGGGCCTGCTCACGGCATGAGTGAGCCTTCCTCACCTGGCTCCCCTCCATCCCTCCGTCCCCAGAGGGGACAGCTCCCTCTGCCGGGACTCGGGAAAGCCACGTGGACTGTGGAAACACCCGAGTGTCCCTCCGCGGATGACAGATGGGCAAGGCGTGTGTGTGCGTGCCGTGGAATATTATTCAGCCTGAAAGAGGAAGGCGATTCCGGCACATGGAGGACATGCGGGCAGGGTAAGCTAAGTGTGACAAGCCACCCACGGAAAGGAAAACACTGCACGATCCCACTTCCACGAGGCCCCTAGAAGAGTCAAATTCACAGAGTCGAAGGTAGAACAGCGACGCCGGGGCTAGGGAGGGGGGAGGGCCTTCGTGTTCAGCGGGACAGAGTTTCCGTGAGGGAGGAAGAACGTCCTGCAGGTGGACGGTGGCGGTGGCTCAAGGCAAGTGAACGTGTTTAAACCCTTAATGCCGCTGCACTGTCTGCCTAGACGTGGCTAACACGGCAAATTTTATGCTATCTATCTTCCACAATAATAAAAAATATAAAGGGCCGGGCGTGGTGGCTCACGCCTGTAATCCTAGCACTCCCGGAGGCCGAGGCGGGTGGATTGCTAGAGGTCAGGAGTTCAAAACCAGCCTGAGCAAGAGCGAGACCCCATCTCTACTAAAAATAGAAAGAAATTAATTGACCAACTAAAAATATATATACAAAAAATTAGCCAGGCGTGGTGGTGCACGCCTTTAGTCCCAGCTACTCGGGAGGCTGAGGCAAGAGGATTGCTTGACCCCAGGAGTTTGAGGTTGCCGTGAGCGAGGCTGACACTACGGCACTCTCACCTGGGCAACAAAGCAAGACTATCTCAAAAAAAAAAAAAAAGAAAAGAAAAGGAATAGCAATTTTTGCTCCAAACTAAAATAAAAAGAAAGCCCAGGGACTGGGTCACACTGCCACAGAGCAGCCACCACTGGTGCCATTTGACCAGAGAAGCCAGGAGGAAAAGCGAGGCCAGGCCCCCCGTGGCCCACCGTGCTCCGGTCCCCGTCCCTCCCAGCCTCTCTCCCTGGCCCGGCCTGGTCCCTGCTCAGGAAGAGGGGCGGGCGCAGATGCAAGTGGCCCACCACCCACTGCCGGGGGACCGGCACCAGCGCCCAGCTCCCAGGGCTCCCTGTGGGGCCCTTGCCTGCTGGTCTCCAGACGTGTGCGGCGGGAGGCCGGGCCGGGTGATGGCGGAGCCTCGTCTGGTCCCCGCGGGCTCTGCTCCCCAGACTGCAGCGGTCTGCTGTGTGACCTTGGGTGAGTCACCCCGCGTCTCTGGGCTCCAGTCTCCCCCAGTTTTTACAGAAGGGAGGATTTGAGCAAGGTAACTCAGAGATTCTCTCCAGCTTGGACATCACGTGATTTTGGAATCCCCGTCTAGGGTTCTGAGATTAAAAAATATATATATGTATAAATATATATTTATATATATATAAATATATATATATGTAATGTTCCTGTTATTTCCTAGGACAGGCGAGAGCAGTCCGATGTAAGACCTCGCTTGCGTACCGTGGTCTGTGTGCACGCACGTGGAGAAAAGGACGACTGGCCACGCTTCTCCTAACGGGAACGTGTTCTCCTTGTGCGGAGCGAGTCCTCCTGACCCGCCTTTGCAGTTCTGCGTCTGCCGCGCGGCCACGAGGGGGCGATGCACGCAGCAGATTGTGTGTGCAGGCTGGGCGAGCGGCTGCAGCCTCAGGGTTTGTGCTTTCCTGGCGTCCTGCAGGGTCCTTCCCTGGGGGCTTCGTGCCCCCACATCTCCTTCCAGGGGCCGAGCACACCTACGGAGGCAGCTGAAAGAGCGAGACTGTCCCCGAACAGAACATTCTGTGATCAGCAAGTAGAACCCAGCGGACAGTGAAGCTGCCTATCGAATGCTGCAGAGTCAGGTGTGACCAGCGTCACGCCGCAGTGACCCAGGTGAGGAAGCACAGGGTTTGGAAAGCAAGCGTGGCACACTGCAGGTGGCACCTGCACCCCAGGCTCAGGCTGGAGAGTTTCAGAAGCTTAAGCTGGGAAGGCGGTGGCCGGGTGGCCGGGTGGCCCGGTGGCCGGGCGGCGGGGCGGCGGGGCGGCCGGGTGTGGGGTGGCCAGGGTGGCGGGGTGGTAGGGTGGTGGGGTGTCAGAGTGGCCGGGTGGCGGGGTGGCAGGGCCACAGGGTGGCCAGGTGGCAGGGTGGCCGGGTGGCAGGGTGGCGGAGTTGGGGGGTGGCCGGCTGGTGGGGTGGCCGGGTGGCCGTGTGGCCGAGTGGTGGGTGGCCGAGTGGCCAGATGGCGGGGTGGCCGGGTGGCTGGGTGGCGGGGTGGCTGGGTGGCGGGGTGGCCGGGTGGCCGGGGTGGCGGGGTGGCCGGGTGGCCGGGTGGCTTGGGTGGCGGGGTGGCCGGGCGGCGGGGTGGCCGGGCCTGTCCGAGGGCCCCTTGGCTCACTGCGCCGCCAGCAGCTTGATTCCATCGCAGCAGCGGGACCCAGGGCTGTGTCTGCGATGCTGAGCTGGGGGACTGATGCCGTTGCCGGATTGAAAACAGGCAGAACCACTCCGAAAGGGAGAAAAATGGGAAAGCTCCTTTCCGGAACATTCCCTCCTCTGTCCTCGTGGCCTCTGCTTCGGTCTGGCCAGAGATGTTGCCCGTGTGCCGCGTGCCAGTCCCGAGTGCCAGCCCCTTGTCCACCGCCCCGCCGGCACAGACACCCGCCGGGGGCCGCTCACCTGTGTCCTGCACTTCGGCTCCTTGCTGGCCGACACCTGCGCCGTTAGAGCCCGGACGTGAGCTGCTTTGAACGCTTCGTCCCCTCCGTGTGGCTGAGCAGCCCCGCAGCGAGAGCCCATCCTAAAAGGGCCACTCCTGCGGGGACCAACCAGCCCTGAGTGAGGGCGAGGCAGTGAGCAGACACCGCCCTGGGTTCACGCTCGTGAAGACTCACTTTGATGTCCAATTAACTTACGTGGTGACTTTGTTGGTGACTGATTTTCGATGGCAGCTTGAACTTCCTCTGCCCCCCGCATTTCTGTCCTGTAGTGAGCTGGAAACCTCGAAAGGACCAAGCTGTCACGTGGGAAGTGCTGCCACGGACCGGGCATCTTTCGGCCTCCCCTTCGTCCTGGGAGCCACCAGTGGCTGGCAGCACCGCGCTAGACCAGAGAGCGGAGACCTGGCACCACTGGGGTCACGGGCAAATAATTATTTCAATCCACCTTGGTTGTACACATGTGTAAACGGCTACTGAATTATTCATTTGACACACAGTTATCGAAAGCCTGTGGTATGCAAGACAGAGTTATTAAGCCTTAAGGGTGTCACAGGAGTGAATCCAACAGGTTCCTTGGCATCGAGACGATCACATGTAAGAAACAAGACTCACACACAGGTGAGTGTAGAAGATAGAAGGCCGGGCGCGGTGGCTCACGCCTGTAATCCTAGCACTCTGGGAGGCCAAGGCGGGCAGATCGTTCAAGGTCAGGAGTTCGAAACCAGCCTGAGCAAGAGCGAGAACCCATCTCTACTAAAAATAGAAATAAATTAATGGGCCAACTAAAAATATATAGAAAAAATTAGCCGGGCATGGTGGCGAGTGCCTGTAGTCCCAGCTACTTGGGAGGCTGAGGCAGGAGGATTGCTTGAGTCCAGGAGTCTGAGGTTGCTGTGAGCTAGGCTGATGCCATGGCACTCTAGCCTGGGCAACAGAGGGAGACTCCGTCTCAAAAAAAAAAAAAAAAAGAAGATAGAGTGACAGCCCTTAGGCTCGTGAAAAATGCCTTCAACGTCCTTTCTTACTCCCCGGTTGAGTTCATTTACCCGCCTGACCACGTAACCCACATGCCTCTGTGCCCACTGCGTGCTGGGCCCTGTTCGGGGCACTAGGGCGCTGAGATGAGGAAGGCAGAGCTAGTGGGCACAGAGAGAGCCATACTGCAACCAAAGACCTGCCGCCTCCCTCTGGCCAAGGGGGAGCGCAGAGACCAGACTTACGCTCCCACCTGAAAAGAAACAAACAAAACCCAGACCACATATATGAAACATCAGCTTCCAAAACCCTGGTGCCATGAAGGATGGTGAGCTCAGTGGGATGGCAAAGGAACGGGGTGAGCCCTGCGGTAGCCCAATTTACAGCCATGGGTTTTCAGACCACAGCACAGGGAGGGGGACTCAGGCAGAGCCCCTCGGACCCCATGAGAGTCTGGGGAGACCAGTGCAACCATATTTTGCAGGGCAGAGCTCCAGAGAGATGCAGAGCCCATCTGCGTCTGACCAGCAGGTATGTGTGAGGAAACTGCCCGGGACTGAGAAAAAAATTGACCTTATAGCATGAGAGACTCTCACGTAGGTCTTGGGGTGGCGCCGGTTCCTACCAGCCAAACTGGAAACCTCGGCGGGCACCAGGTAGAGCACTTAGCACTTGCCTCAGTCGTGGACAGTAAGTGCCCTGGGTAAAATGAGGCTCAGCTCCCACCTAACAAATCTTAAATGCAAGACCCTAGAGGATCAAGAAACCCAATCGCATCTTAGAACAAAGCTCAAGAACATTTGCGGAAATACAAACTGCACCCAGCACCCATCAAAATGGAATTCACAATATCTGGCAACCAGTCAAAGATTCTGGGCGAGCAAAGAAACAAAAAATATGACCCGTATGGAGGAGAAAAGTAAGTCAATCAAAGCCAAACCCAAAGTGACGCAGATGTTAGAATTAACAGACAAAGAAATTAAAAGTTACCGTAACTGTATCCCATATGTTTAAACAGTTCAGTAAAGATGTGGAAGATGTAAAAAGGACAAATCAAACTTCTAGAGATGAAAACTGTAATGTCTGGAATGAAAAACACACTGGGTGGATTAATGGCAGATTACACGTTGCAGAAGAGAACATTCATGGACTTGAAGATGTAGAAACTCTCTGAAAGGAAACGTGTAGGAAAAAAAGGAATTTGGGGTGTTTTTTTTTAAGTGAAAAGAGTATCAGTGAGGTATGAGACAACTCAAGCTCCTAACTGTGAAATTAGAGTCCTTGAAGGAGGGCAGGGAGAGGGGTAAGAAACATATTTGAAGAAATAATGGTCAAGCATTTTTTTCAAATTTGATGAATTTGATGATAAATCCATAGACCCAAGAGGCTTAATGAGTCTTAATTACGAGGAAACGACCAAATTCCCCAAACCAGTGACAGACAGAGAACGCTTATAAGTGGCCGGAGGAAAGTGACGTTTTACATGCGGAAGGAAAATGACAAGATGAGAGAAGATTCCGCATCAGGAGCAATACAGGTGAGAAGACGACGGTGCAACATATTTAAATTATAAAAGCAAAAAGCTGTCCACCTAGAATTCTGTACCCGCCTACAGCATCTTCCAATGACCAAGGTAAGACAGAGCCTTTTATTTTTCCAGAAACACAAACTGAATTTATCGCCAGCAGACGCCTCTGCAAGAGGGTTCCGGAAAGATCCCCAGGAGAATGAAGCCAAAAGGAAACGCGGTCCCCACGCAGGGACGCAGAGTTCCAGGAATGGCAGCCGCGTGGGCACATCCATCAACATCCCTCACTATACGGATCGCTTTAAAATAAAATTGACTGTTTAAATAAAAATAGCAGCACCGTACAACGTTTACGGGGCACGTTAAGCCAGATATGGGGATAAAATGGAATTGTAAAAACTATTTAATTAATCTAAAAAAGGGGGATAAAAGAACGGGTGGTACAAACAGCAAGACGCTAGATGAGAATCGAATGCCGCCGCTGATGTGACGGGGGTTGGAGCTCACATGGCGATGTGAGTGACGGGGAGCGGCTGGAAACGCAGATGGAGCCTTCTTTGCTCACCCGCCACTCCCCTCCTGCTGTGTGGCCCGGTTCCTAACAGGCCATGGACCGGTACCAGTCCGCAGCCTGGGGGTTAGGGACTGCAGTACTGCAGGACATATAAATTAATTTTAGGAAGTGTCTTCCACGGTCTCAACATTATTCAGGGAAAGAGTGTCAGTCAAACGAGGGGTAAAGAGATTTGATGACACACAAACGCCGCACCTGCCGATGGCCCCCTGGAGGAGGACGACCGTTGCCAGCCCCAGGCAAGCTCTTCCTTCTGCTCCCTGTTCTGGCCCAGCCTTGAACTCTGACCTTGGCTTTGCCTTCTCCAATTGCAGTGCTCTTCTGCCAGCTCCTCCTCCCAGCTCAACCCGTGGCCGCCAAGACCCGTCCCTGGGACTGTCTGCATCTGGGTTCCGGCGTCCCCAGCACACCAGGTGCGTTTCCACTTCTCTACAGGGGACAGTCCTGCCTGCAGCAGCCTCCTGCGCAGTCTCCAGCAATGCAAAGACCGGCTCACCCTCACCACCCTTAGTTAGGAGCTGGCCGTCATTCTGAGATGTGCAGCGAGGTGCCGGGGCTGGCTCAGGTGCACAGCTGCACCTGCTGGGGCTGGCCTCTGAGCTCAGTGGCATCTGCCAGAGCATGAAGCACAAGCCTCAGGTGCTCCTGCTGTCCTCGGGGTCAGCTGTCCACGATACTCAGCCCCCCACAACTGTGAGACCCACTGCACTTGCACCCTGGGCAGTGCTGAGCATTTTCGAATTAGGGAGACGCTGGCTCTGGGCTGGCCTTGACTTATGTAGAATTAGAACTTGGTTCTTTTAGGGGTCCTAGGCCATAATCATGACCGTGCTGAGCCTCCACCCCCCAGAGCAGCCTGTGGGGTACCCTAAAAAGCCTGCTCCAGTCGCCATGCTTGAGCCTCCCGACGGGAGCATGTGGGAATTCCCGGGCTGGAGGGAGGGCCTTCCTCTGCGCCCCGCTGTAAGCACGGGAGTGCACGTGTGGCAGGGGCGGGCACACGCCTCTGGACCCGCTGAGGCATGGGATGGGGGGCTTGGGGGGCGGGAGCCAGGTCACTCCCTCGTGGGCTTCCTTGTGTCCCCTCCCGTTCTCTTCCGCACAAAAGGTCGCTGGTGAAACACATGTGCTAAAAGAAAACAATCTGCTGACCCATGGCCCCCAAAAGAGAAAACACTCCAACTGGACGAGCCTCTAGGGAAGGGACGCGGACCACGTCCAGCTCTCCAGAATGTTCCGTGCCCCCTCAGGGAAGGTGTCGGTTTGCACTGCCCTCCCAGGGCCGGGAGTTGCCGTTTCTCAGGTGAGGACTGGCCCAGCTCCCCGGCGGGTGGAGACACGGGGCCCCCGGGGGACTTGGTCCGGGCCGTCCAATCTGGCCCCTGGACAAGCTTAGCTCGGGCTGTGTGGCCCTGGTCCAGGTCCCACGGCCAGGGTGACCTCTCAGAAGCACAGGTGGGCTCGCGGGGCCACTGCTGTGCTCAAGGCCCTCCTGAGGCGTCCCGGCGTCTGCCGGCGGGTGTCCCGATGCCGGCCCTGCTCACCGTGCCCTCCTCCTGCTCCCACCCTAACTCCACGCCTGGCTTTCCCGGGGCCACACCGCCACCGCCCGTCCCCGGGGGCCTGGTGGTCCCTACCTCTGTGGACACCCCCCCACTCCTCCCGGCTCAGGAGACGGCTGCCCCGTCCGTCCTGCTCCCCGGGCCCGGCGCCCCTCGACTTACCACCGCTAGTCTCCGCCCGGCCTGCCTGCAGTCTGCGCTCACAAGGGTGCCAGCCCCACAGGCCAGCGTCTGTTTCCTCCGTCCCCGGTGCTGGCGTAGTGCCCTGCCTGCTAGAGACAGGCCGATGAAGGACGGATTCTCCAGACGGCCTGCAGGTGTCCCGAACCCTGCGATCTGGCGCAGGCTGCTTTCTTCCCACGACTCTCTGCCCATCGGAATTCTCAGAGATCACCTCCTCCGGGAAGTCTTCTGGGTCACCCTCTGCTCCCTCGGGTCGCTTCCCCTGCTCTCCTGTTGAGCACTGGAAACGGAAACGGGCAACTTTTCCGGCTCCTGGTGGAGAGGCGGCACTGTGAGACGGGGAATCCGGCGTCTCTTCATGTCCCAGACCCTGAGGCAGGGGTGGCAGGGGTGGTGGGTGGCAGGTCCCCGCAGGCCTCTCCTGGGCCATGGCTGGCCCTATCGCTGGGCTGTCAAGCGGTCAGAGGAGGCCGGGCCAACACCTGCTCTCCTGAGCGGTCTCAGGGGCATGCCCAGCGCAGTCCCCACGGCACGGAAACACCTGTGGGGCCCGGGGACGGTGGGGCAGCGCCCACGGCACACAGGCAGGACCCAGGGTGGGCAGGCGGGAGCCCCCGCCCCACCCGGGGCACAGTCTGGAGGGTGAATGGCCGTGATGGTCGTTCACGTGTGATGCCTCTTAACCCAAGCCTCTGCACATGGCTCCTTGATTGGCCGTGATTTCTTCCAAACACATTTACGGTCTTTTGAGGTATTTATAACGGTAAAGGGGGCAGGGGCGGGGGCGGGGGCGGGACTCCCCTTGGTTCTGAGGTTCCTGAGGCTGAGACCAGAGCGTGGCAGGACGGCGGGGCGGGCGGGGGTGAAGGGCAGAGGTGAGGTTCCGCGTGTCTGCAGTGAGCGCCCCTGCCGCGATGAGCCCACGTCAGCAGGCTGGGTGGGATGGGGGGGGCTTCCCTGGTACAGAGAGGCTGAGTGACAGATGTCACGTGCAGGCAGGTGACAGCAGCGTTCATCGTCCACCCTGGAGACAGGGGCCGGCCCGTTCATCATGTCTAGTTCCTAGGGGAGCAGGGGGGCAGTGGAAATGGTGAAGCAAAGTGTCTGTTTTTGAAAGCACGTGAACGTCTCCTGCTTGTTAGCGCATCTTTAAAGAGACATGGCGCGAGGACAAGGTCTTGAGGCAAACACGTCACATCACAGCCTGGCTTCCTAGGGGGAGGCCGGTGCTGGTGCCGGTCCCTTGGCTGGGGTGGGGGGACAGTTACCCGGTGTCCCCAGGCTGCTCCGCTGGGGCCAGGCAGCCCCGGGGAAGGAGGACAGGTGAGGCAGGGAGGCCAGAGCAATATTCCTGGGCCAGAAACACTACCCCTGGTGGGCGGAGCTGTGCCCCTCCCCCACGTCAGACGTTAAGTCCTAACCCCACCCCCACCCCCATCTCAGGGCGTGACCGCATGTGGAGACAGGGACTTTGCAGCGAACTCAGCTGAGATCCTACTGGAACAGGGTGGGCCCTGACCCAGTTCGCCCCCTGGAGAGACACAGTGGACTCCACGAGGAGGCGGAGATCGGGCTGAAGCATCGTAAGCCCAGGGTCCCCGAAGCCTAGTCACGACCACCCCTGTCCCCCCCGGAAGCTGCAGCGGCCGGGACAGATGCTCCCCACGGCCTCTGAAGTAGCCGCCCGGCCGACACCCTGCCTCAGGCTTCCAGGGCTGAGAGACGGCGGGCTCTGCTTACTCTGCCCGGTCTGGGGGCTTCGCTGCGGCAGCCGCAGGGTGAACCCGCCCCGAGGGGCTGTGTCCGGGCGAGACCTGCATTCTGGGGCCTCCTGGAACGGAGAGGAGGACGTGCCTGTGAGCAAGTGCCCGGAGACAGGCAGGCTCGCCCGGCGGGGGCTGTCTCTCCCAGGGGACAGCGGTCAGGGAGGGGGAGCCCCTGGAGGGAGCTTTCATCCCCCAAGCTGCCCAGGTCAGCAGGTCACCTGCCCTCCAGATCTGCAGACTGACCTGGGCGTTGTGTGTCACACAAGGTCCCCGCATAAGCCCAATAGCACAGAGGCACTGGCTGGGGGGGGGTGTCACTGTGACACACACCCCTGTGCCCCACAGACCCACTGAGTGTGCAGGTGACGGGGCTGCCCTCTGAGGGGGGCCCTGGCTTGTAATGACCCTGTGCACGGTGGCCTCTTAAAGGGGAAGCGTGCGGCTCCAGGGCCCCAGGGAAGCTTCCTCACTATGGCTGGGGCTTGGGCCAGACCCACCTGAAGTCCCTCCAAGTTACAGCTCACCCCCCAATCCCCTCCGTGGCCCGCCGGGGTCCTGGCCTCCCCTCCCTGCTCCCCGCATGTCACCTCCCGTCCCCACACCTGCACCCCCACCCCTGACCCAGCCTGGAGCACCGCCCCCCACCCCTGCAGATCACCCTCTGCAGAGACCACAGCCCCTGGCCCTTCGCTCTTGAGTCCTGTCACCTGGGCTTGCGTCCACCAAAATGCAGGCCTCAGTTTCCCCCGAACCTGAGCCCCCGAGGGCAGCGACAGTGCCCAGTTGTCCTGCGTCAACCGCGGCTTCCTGCTCGTGGAGCGCTGCAAAGAATCAAGGCACTGCTGGCCCTGAGCTCCTTGGGGCGGGACCCCGGTAATGTCCCCAGCACCTGCTGGCACAGGCCCCTGCGACCAGTGCGAGTGATGAGGAAGGAGCCCCTGGCATTAGGGCGTGACCCCTGCTCGGGGTAGGTGGGCTCTTCGTCACTGCGAGAGGATCTCTCCCCCTCGCTGCCCTTCTCGCTCCCTCTCTCTTCTCTGTTTATTTTATGGTTTAAAAGCAACCCGTCTCTCGAGGGCCCCTGTGTGCACGGCAGCCCCGCACGGCTGCAAGGGGCCCTGCATCCCCACCCACTCCTGCCCTCCGTGTTCCAGCGAGACACGGCTCGCCCAGCGTGGCCCTCCCACTCCCGCCCCCGGCTTCCCGGGGAGGAGACACCCCTTGCACGGCAGGGACCCTGGGACGCCTCAACACCGCGCTGTGTGAGGTCAGAGGGACGCTTGTCGAACGGAACCGCCGCCGCCCACCCCCATATCCGGACCTCACACTCCTGCAGGGGCCGTGGGCTTTGTCTTGGCAGCCCCTTCTCGCTGCCGGTTCAGACGCGGCGAGGCCCCAAGACCTCCGTGCACGTCCCTCCCGGAGACCAGCCCGGAGACCAGCGCTGCCGCCGCGTGAGCCGTGAGCCGCGCTGCCTCGGCCCGGCGGCTGGTGCTCGCTTTTTGTCCTAAAGCACAAAGCGCAGCGTTTTGTAGGGGAAAGTTGCAGGGCCTCCGCTCTGCTATTGCCAAAAAGAACTTAATGTAGTGCCATCCCCGGCTTGTGTGGAAAGGTGTATAATGAGCCATTCCCCAGAGAGGGGACAGGACACCCTCTTTTTTGGAATTTCATCTCTTTGCTCTTGCTTTTTTTTCTCCCTACCCTTGGTTTTGTCATATCCTACACTTCAGATTTCTATTTTGTGTTTAACCTGCTGCTTTTTTTCATGTTGAAAAGATGACAATGCCCCAAGAGCCAAAAATAAATGGGAATTGGAGGGAAAAAAAAGGAACTTAATAGTTGAGTGCGATGTGCACTATCTGGGGGATGGACAGGCTTGAAGCTCTGACTTGGGGGGGGAGGGGGAAGGCAACACACATAACCTAAACATTTGTACCTCCATAATATGCGGAAATAATAATAATAACAAAAGAACTTAATAGGACAAACAGAACAACGGTTATCGCAGAACAGTCTTAGCGTTAATTAAAGGGGACACAGAAGGCCCACGGGAAGGACGACTGAGGTCAGGGCTGGAGGGAAACGCCCCTTTCTCCAGACCACCCGAGCTGGTGCCCAGGGCCGTGTCTGCAGCTGCAGGGGCAGAGCCCGCGCCCGCCTGCGCGCCCGCCCCGGAGCCAGGAGAGACAGGCGCGGGAAGAACACACAGCGTGCACAAGGACGGATGCCTTGCCTGGCACTTCGGGGCTCAGAACAGAACAGAAAATCGTCGTGTTATCTTTTGTAAAAACATTGTGGTAAAATACACATAAAAAAACCCTACCATCCTAACCATGTTTAAGCGTGCCGTTCCATGGCATTAAGTGCGTTCGCGCCGGTCGGGGAGCAGCCACCACTGCTCCCCGTCACCTCCAGGACCGACTCACCTTCCAACCGGGAACTCTGTCCCCATCAAATGCTGACTGCCCGTCCTGGTCCCCAGCTTCCCCGGATCACTGTTCCGCTCTGTCTCCATGACTTTCAATGCTCGGGGGCCTCACAGGAGTGGGGGCACGCGGCGGTTGTCTCGCGTGTGCTGAGCTTATTTCGTCACGCTAAGCATGGTGTCCTCCAGCTCCATCCACGCGGTCAGAGTCTCCTTCCTCTGCTGGGCGGGGCACGATTCGATTCCATTACCTGGATGTGCCATAGTTTGTTTGTCCGTTCATCTGGCAGTGGACTCTTGCCTTGCTTCCCCCCTTGGCTGTTGCAAATACGATGATGTGAAAATATCTCTTTGAGCCACTCCCTGCTTTCAGTGCTCTGGGGGATACACCGAGGAGTGGAACTGCTGAGCCACATGATAATTCTGTTTATTTTTTCGAGGAATTGCCATGCTGGTTTCCATAGCAACTGCGCCATTGCATCATTGCCTTAATTCTTGATGTAACCTCGATCATACCATCATTCTGTTAGAGTATTATTATTAAGCAATTCATGTGAACATTTTAAAAATTCGATGTCTTTATACTACCCATTTTAGTTTAATGGCTAGCAAATTAATTTTTATGAATATCAATGATCCAGCAAAAAATCATTTACAAACATGGAGTATATATTGATTTATAATTTATTCTTCCTGACCAGTTTTAGCTCTAACTTTTTAAATAAAATACGTTCTAAATTTTCTTTGCCCCCAAATTATAATAATTCTATGGCCCTGTTTCTATATGTTATGGTTTATTCACTGTAAGAAATTTCATTTATTTGACTCAATCACAATAAACACTGTCATTACTATATTGCTACTGCTGTCTTGATTCAATCTATAATTTTGAGATCCTTGTCCTCAGGACATTCTTTGAATTATCTTCTCATCTTTAGGGTTCTTGGCATTTTTTGCAGCAAATAATTTGAGGCAGAATCTGTAGAAATTAAAACAGTAGGTCAGATTCCTGCTTCCAGCCTCGGTGGAGTAGGAAAGACTAGATTTATCCTCCCTCGCGAAGCACTTAAAATGTCAGGAAAATGTATGAAAAAGGGGCTTTCAGGACATCAAACATCAGGCAACAAAAGATGATGGCCCCCGAGAGAGGGGGATGAAGGAGGTGAGCCCTGCCGCGGCCTCAGTTTACGGCTGGAGGAAGTTTACAGGAGGCCGGTGCTCCTCCCTGCTGAGGGGATGGAGCGGAAGGTTGGGGTCCCGCAGCCAGAGCCGGGGAGCGGCTGGGCAGGGGCAGTGGGGAAGGCTGAGGGGACGGGGTGGGCCTGTGAGTCTCACGCAGGGAGCAGGGGGCGGATGGCAGGGACAGCGGCCTCAGGCCTGCACCACTGGGACGGATAGAGGGAGCCATCGTCGGGTGTTCTTCTCCCAGACGGTGGCTCTGGAGGGCAGGGAGGCCAAGACAGGAGCATCCGAGATGACATGGAACACGCAGGGGCTGACAGTGGAAGGCATGGGAGAGCAAGGGAGAGAGCAAGTGCGCCGTGAGCCGGCGCAGTCAGCGGAGGGAAGGAAGCCGGAGGTGGGGGGCGGCAGCAAGGACACCTGCCGCATCACCAGCCCCAGGGCACAGAGGTGAGGGGACAAAGACACCCACCACCGAGAGGCTGCAGGAGGCTCCCGTGGAGGGGAGCGGGGTGAAGGGACCCTGAGAGGAGGGAGCACAGACAGTGGCTGGAGGGGGGAGGACAGAGGAGGGTGTGGATGGAGTCACTGGGGTCCGGGGCTTTCTGAGGGCACGATGGCATGGGACCACACGATCCCCATGTCAGGGTGTGCTGCTGAGGCTGAGAGTGCCAAGGGAGGGGTGTCTGGCGTCTTGCTGGGCACCCAGCACTCTGGGGACCTCTCCCCCTGCCCTGGAGGCATGGAGAGGGCTTAGGGGCTCCCTGCGCAGGTGCACATGGACGCACCCACTAAGAGGTGGTATTTGTCGTCTCCAAGCAGGGCGAAATTGTGTGGGCAGAGTTCATAGGTGCAAGGGCCACAGGCGTGAGTCCCTCCTGAGCAGCAAGCTCAGCAGAGCCGCCCGAAGGCTTCAGGCAAGAGCCTGCGCCACCCGCCAGTGCCAGGCTAGGCGGGAGCAGGTAGCATCTTCAATCCCACGGCAACCCGGGAGGTCAGGGCAGATTATCCTTGTCTCGTGGGTGAGGACAGCAGGCTCGGGGCACTTGGACAACATGCTCCAGCTCAGCCAGCCGTGTCTCTACCGCCTAGACTCGGCTCTGCGATCTCTCGGCACTGAGAAGTTGAGTTGGTCACTCAGAAATCCACGCCTGGTCCCTTTGCCTGCAAGCTGAGCCCTGCACCACACACAAACACACACACACACACACACACACACACGGGAAATCGGAGAAGACCAGCCGCTGGCACGCAGTGCGGGCCCTGCACGAGTTTCCCTGCACAGTGAAGGTCAGAGCAACTGCTGGTCAGACGAAGGTCGCCTAGAAGCGCACCGTGACTTGGGCATAATGAGAACGTGAGCTACGCAGTCTCCCCAACTTCCGTGCAATAGAGATATTATTACGGACCTCTCAGAACTGCTGTGAGGACGTCCCAATCAAAACCCGCCAGCGACACCATGTGTCAAATATTAAAGAACTGTACAGATACAAAGAGAAGACACTACACTGTGAGTCTGTGGAAATACGGGCACGAGAGGAGAGGAGAAGAAGAATGGAGACCAGTGGATGCGCCAAGGTGAATTTCCCCTCCCCCAGACCTCCCTGCTCGGTCCCCAGCGTCCCACCGCACGGCGCCTGGGCCCAGGAGCCGGGTTGGGACAGTCCCCAGAGCTCGGGGAGGGTCTCACAGCTGCTGTTCTGCAACGGACTCTGGTTTCTTCAAAGGTTTTGAGACCCCATTTTATCCAGGAGAGGTGAGTGGTCAGACCTGCGTGACGAAGGGATTTGGAGGAGAAAGGGAACAGGATGTAGGTAGATTTCGGTGACAGCCCAGCAAGCCAACTGAGCACCTCTTCTCTCCACGAAGCTCTAGGATGAAGAGTGGAAAGCACGAATTTAATCTCCTGCAAACTGACCACAGGCAATGA
>VSMD01102423.1:0-14896 GCA_008750895.1 Mirza zaza | reverse complement strand
GGCCAATTAATTTCTTTCTGTTTATAGTAGAGACGGGGTCTCGCTCTTGCTCAGGCTGGTCTTGAACTCCTGAGCTCAAACGATCCGCCCACCTCGGCCTCCCAGAGAGCTAGGATTACAGGCGTGAGCCACCGCGCCCGGCAAGAAATACATTTCTTTTCTTTTTTTTTTTTTGGAGACAAAGTCTCACTCTGTTGCCCCGGCTAGAGTGAGTGCCGTGGCGTCAGCCTCGCTCTCAGCAACCTCAGACTCCTGGGCTCAAGCCATCCTCCTGCCTCAGCCTCCCGAGTAGCTGGGGCTACAGGCATGCGCCACCACGCCCGGCTCATTTTTTTGTATATATTTTTAGTTGGCCACTTAATTTTCTTTCTATGTATAGTAGAGACGGGGGTCTGGCTCTTGCTCAGGCTGGTCTCGAACTCCTGACCTTGAGCGATCCTCCCGCCTCGGCCTCCCAGAGTGCTAGGATGACAGGCGTGAGCCACCGCGCCCGGCAAGAAATACATTTCTGATGTGCCTCTTGTGTGGGTGGCCCTGGACTGGGGGCTAGGTTACCGCGGTGACAGGACAGACCGCAGCCTGACCTCAGGGAGCGACTGGGGGCTGGTGTGAATGGTGTCGAGTGGAGGAAGTATGAAAACAGTGTGTGATGGGGCTGCCCTGGGCGGGAGGTTAGGAGCGATGCCCAAAGGGGAGGGGACGTTCGGCTGAGAGGTAGAGAAGGAGCCGGCAGGCAGGGGAATGGCCTGTGCAAAGGCGCTGAGGCCCGGTGGAGGAGGGGCTGGGGTTGAGGCAACTGCCTGCCTTTGCGGACTTTCAGCTCGTAGCTTCCTGGTCTGCAATGGAGAAGTAAGGATGTGTCTCCTTGCTTCAGGGCCGGTGTTTATATATTAATATTTATAACCTCTCCCTCATGGGCCCGGCTTGTTCTGTGCTTTTCCCCTGCAGCTGCCCATTTGAACATCCTGGTCCCTCTGCCCAGGATGCTCTGTCCTTTGGGGGTCCTGTCGCTGCCCTCCACCGTCGGGCCATCTTGCCATCTCCCCAGTACTTCCTGGCCCCGACTCTCACCCTCTCCTTTCCTTCCCAGGCCTCGGCTGCCTGGAAGGCCAGACGCTGGGTGACAGCTGCCAGGAGCTGCAGGACAAATTCTGGGAATTGTACAAGGTGGGAGCCCCGCCCCATCCGCCCGCCCTGCCCCCGCCCCTGCAGGCCCGGCCCCGCCCCTCACCGCTCTCTGGCCCCTCCCCCGCAGGCCGACTGGTGCGTGTGGCCCGCTGCGCAGCTGGTGAACTTCCTCTTCGTGCCCCCCCAGTTCCGAGTCACTTACATCAATGGCCTGACGCTGGGCTGGGACACATACCTGTCCTACCTGAAGTACCGGTGAGCGCAGTGGGTGGACCAGGCACCCAGGGGATTCCTAGCGGGGCCCCACGTGGGAGCTCCAGAGGGCGGTAATGCCAACCTGGAGCACGAGGGTCTCCCGTGCCCCTGACGACCCACGCCCCAGGCCGGGCGGCGGGGAGCTCACCTCTAGCGGCCAAAAGCCAGCCCATCTCCGCCGCCCGAGGTGACCTCAGCCAGGGCCCTGCCGTGTCTGCCACGTGGGGCCAACCCCGGCCGAGCATGGGCGGAGGAGGGCTTGGCTAGGAGGGACGCGGAAGGATGAACTTGGATCTCTTGTGTGGACAGAGCCCCAGCCTCCTGACTGCCCCCGCCTGCGTGGCCCTGGACACCCGAGGGGACTGAGCTGCTGTTTCCGGGACCCGATGCCAGAGCTCGGCTGAGCCCCGGCTGGCTAACGCCCCACCCGCACCCACCGGAGACGGGCTCCTGCAGCGGCAGGATCCTGGGCCCTGTCCTGGCCCCCTCCGACTACTGGGCGTCTAGCTCAGTCGTCCCTTCCAAGCTGGGGCTCGGTTTCCCCGTCGGGAACACAACCGCAAAGGCAGGCAACCATCTGCAGCCCTTCCCAGCCGGAGCCTCGTGTGACCTGTGACCGAGATGTCCCGTCTCCAGCACGCGGCCCACCAAGCCCGTAACACCTTGGCGCCAGCGGCGCTTCCTTGGGCCACAGGCAGGGAGGTGGCCCATCCCCGCAGCACAGGGTGGGGCCTGGAGTCAGCCCCCAAAAGCATCAGGCAGGACCGAGCCGCCTCTAGGTCTCCTCCTGTGGCCGTGGACCGCGCAAACGCCATTAAATTCTGTGTCAGCGACAAGGCCGGTGTGGGCGGGGCTGGCGCTCACGGGACGCGGCATGGTCCATTCGCTTTATTGGGTGTGTGCGGTGTTGTCATGACATCTCCTGGGGGCTGGAGGGCACGCTTGACACGCGTGAGGTCGGAACGGGGCGGGTGTGGGGGTGTAGAGTGGCCGTGGCCCGCAGCACTCCCGCCACCAAAAGAGACAACGTGGGGGGAGAGGAGCCCGGCAGGCGGGACTCTGACCCCTGCGGTCCACACGGAGACCCAGGCCCGGCCACCTCTCCGCACCCTGTCCGCCACCCTGGGTGTCACCTGGCCCCTCTTCACAACCAACTGTGGATAGGGGTAAATTTAAGAAAAAAAAAAAGTGGGGTCTCGGGAGGGTGGGCAGTGAGTTGGGGGGCACGCCACGGCATAGTGGGGACAGGGCCGTATGTACAGGGTGGGCAGGGGGCCCGGGCCCAGGGGGGACATCTCCAATAAATAAATAAATAGCTACGATAATAAATTAGGGTGACGGGCTACGTCGGGGGCGGGGGGCTTGTGCTCGTGGCAGGTGGGGGGACGGGGGACACGGGGAGGGGTGGGGGTGGCGGGGGGCTCTCAGCATGCGCAGTCCTGGTGTGGGGGCGCCTGCTGGTCGCTGAGCTGCGGGCCCTGCTTGGCGCCCGTGACGGCCGGGTCCGCCGTGTCCAGGGACTCGGACATCTTCTCGCAGATCACGTCCACCAGGCGCTCGAAGGTCTGCTTGACGTTGATGTTGTCCTTGGCACTCGCCTCGAAGAACTCGAACCCTGCCACGGTCCGGGAGGGGGAGGTGAGGACCCTGGCCGCCCCGCCCCTGCCGACTTTCCCTAGGAGAGGGAAGCACCCGCTGCCGGCGGCGCCCATCGAAGGCACTGACGAGCCCCACGGGAAGCAACTTTGAACTGGTCAGCCCTGCACTTCCGGCCTTTGTCTTCACCTCAAAGCCGTCTGCTTCTCACTGCCCCGCCGAGACCCCGCGCCCGCGCAGCCCCAGACCCTGGCCCCGGAGGCCTCTGACACCCAGACCCATCGGTGCCTGCCCGCCCCACCTCCTCACACACCCTCCATGGCTCCCTACTGCCCTGCGAAGAGTCCCAGCTTCTCAGCACATGCATGTGGGCCACAGGTTCTTCCAGGTGACACGCATGTTCCAGCCATGTAAATAAAACTATTGCCAAAACGCGCAGCGGCTTTCTTACCTCTGGTCTTTGCCCAAGCTCTTTCTTGTGCCTGGACGAGCCTTCGAGCACCACATCTATCGTCCCTGCCCTCCCGGAAGCCTGGCTTGCCCCATGGGCTTCCCCAGCCCAGGTCCCTCCCTCCGCAAGGCTAGCTGCTCGCAGGGGCCAGCGACACCCAGCGCTGGACTGGTGAGGGTGTCAGATTGAATCGCTGACCTTCCTCACGGTGAACTCCTACACATCCCTCAAGACCCACCTCAAATGGCTCCCGGATCAAGGCCAGTCTGCCGAAAGTGCAGACTGCCCGGATTTGAATCCAGGCGCCGTCGTGGTTTCACTTCGAGGCCCGGGCTGTGTCCCCTCCCCTCTGAGCATCTCCGCGTCCTTCGGGTCTCCAGTCCCGCTGGGCACTCACCGAGGTGGTCAGCCAGCTGCCGGCCACGTTCCGACGACACCACCCTCTCATCCTCCATGTCGCACTTGTTCCCCACTAGCAGCACCTGGGCGTTGTCCCACGAGTAGGTCTTGATCTGGGTGGACCTGCAGGAGGCGGCAACAGGGCAGGGTAGGGCTTGGAGAATCCGAGCTCCGTGTCCCCAGGCTGCTCCAGGGCCTGTCCCCTAGGGAGACGGGACAGGGAAGACCCGGGCCCACCACCCTCCCCTCCCCTGCTCGCCCCACTGCAGCCCCCATCTCCTCCTCATTCTCTAAGCATGGCAGGCCCGTCCTTCCTCGTGACCTGTGACCTGCCAGGGACAGGCTTTCCTCACCCCCGGCAAGCCTCCCCGGAAGCCCCAGCCTCCTGCATTTCCCAGGAATTTTTTTTTTTAAGAGACAAAGGGTCGTGCTCTGGAGTGCAGTGGCACGATCACAGCTCACTACAGCCTCGAACTCCTGGGCTCGAGCGACCTCCCCACTTCAGCCTCCGGAGGAGCTGGGACTACAGGCACGCGCCACTGCACCCAGCTCATTTTTTTTGGTAGAGACGGTCTCGCCGTGTTGCCCAGGCTGGCCTCGAACTCCTGACCTCAGCCTCCCAACACGGTAGCGTTAGAGGCATGAGCCATCGTGCCTGGCCTCTCAAATACTCTTTCCTCCTCCTGGGTGTTTGCTCTGGAAGTTTCCTGCTCTCAAAAGCCCCTCTTTCCAAGCAGCCTCTCCCACCCTTCCCAGATGCCCCTCCCAGAAAGAATAATTGTTCCCTCTTTAGCAAACACAAAAGTTTTCTTAAAATCTACAGTTACTTCAGGGCAGGACATTGAAATCTTATTTTTTTGAGACAGAGTCTCACTCTGTTGCCCGGGCTGGAGTGAGTGCCGTGGTGTCAGCCTCGCCCACAGCAACCTCAATCTCCTGGGCTCAAGCGATCCTCCTGCCTCAGCCTCCCAAGTAGCTGGGACTACAGGCATGCGCCGCCATGCCCGGCTCATTTTTTCTATATATATTAGTTGGCCAATTAATTTCTTTCTATTTTTAGTAGAGACGGGGTCTCGCTCTTGCTCAGGCTGGTCTCGAACTCCTGACCTCGAGCGATCCTCCTGCCTCGGCCTCCCAGAGTGCTGGGAGGACATTGAAATCTTTATAACCTGTAACCTGTGCAAACTGTCCTCATTGGTTCTGTCCCCAACTGCCCCCACGGGAAGCCACCGATGGTGTTTCCCTATATGCGAACAGTTTCATTTTTGCATCTGAACTCATTGTTTCCCATTTTCCTCTTATGCACCGAGCCCGGCTTGTGGGCCGGTGGGAGGGCGGGCCGGCTCACCAGTCCTGCACGGCGTTGAAGGACTCCTCGTTGGTGATGTCGTACATGAGGATGAAGCCCATGGCGCCCCGGTAGTAGGCCGTGGTGATGGTGCGGTACCGCTCCTGGCCCGCCGTGTCCTGGGGCAGGAGAGACGGCGGTCAGGGAGGACCCGAGTGAGCGGAAACGAGCTCCGCGGTGGTCCCGTGCAGCCCCGGTGAGACCCGGAGAGGGGCCCAGGGCCACAAAGGGTCGGTCGGGAGGAGCGGGCTGGGCCGCCCGCGTTCAGACGGCGTCCCTGCTCCCCCAGCCCGAGGAATCACCGTTACCTGCAGAATCCTTCTCTCGTTCATTCCACACACACATACCCGGCACCGGCCGGCGCCACGCCCCGCGCTGCACGCTGGGGACACGGCTGTGAACCAAACAGCCAGAAATCCCTGCCCGCACGGAAGTCACGGCCCCGAACAAGAAACGGGCAGTAGCCACGTACATGTGCCCTGCGTTGGATGGAGGGGGACAGGCACTCGGGAGGAAAATCAAGCCGGCCGAGGATGGAGAGTATCAGAGTCGCCGAAACACCCGGAGGCGGCCCGTGTGAGGGCCGGCGGGCAGGGCACAGCCCGTGCAAAGGCCCTGGGGCAGGGCTGTGCATGCTGAGCCCGAGGGACAGTGAGAGAGCTGAGGAGGAGTCGGAGGAAGACCGACTGGGGTGAAGGTGCCAGCGGGGCACTGACCGGGCAGGGTTCCCCCGGCTGGGAGAGGGGCGTGCGTTTCACCCTGAGCGAGGTGGGAGCCACAGGAGGGCAGCGGGCAGAGAAGGGACAGTTCTAACCTGGGAATAACAGGCTCGGTCAGGCCTCTGCCGGGTTGGGGAGGAGGCAGGGAGACCCTCGGGGGTGGGGTGGCGTGGGTGGGGGGGGCACCTGCATTTGTCCCAGGCAGTTAAGATCCCAGCTGGAACCACACACACACACAGAGCCTCGAATGGAAGAACTTGAAGATGGGGGAAACTGAGGCACTGAGCTTAGGTGCTGACAGGGGGGACAGGATTGCTCTCAGTACTTCTGCTCCCTGGCACACAGCAGGCGCCTAATAAATGCCCCGCGTGTAAATGGGTGGCTCTGGCCACGGGAAAGAGGCAGAAACAGTTGGGGCAGCTTTTCCAAGGAGGGGAGGCGGGGCCGGCGGGGAGCCCCCAGCGGACCCACCCAGATCTGCAGCTTGATCCTCTTGTCGTTGCGGTAGATGGTCTTGACCTTGAAGTCGATGCCCACGGTGCTCACGAAGGCGGGCGTGAAGGAGTCGTCGGCGTAGCGGAAGAGGAAGGACGTCTTGCCCACGCTGCTGTTGCCGATGATGAGGATCTTGAACATGTAGTCGAAGTTCTGGTCTGAGGACTCCTTCTGCCCGTAGCGGGAGTCTGTGGCAGACGCCATCTGGGGGTGCGGGGACAGGACAGCGTGAGGGGCCCCCCCCGGTCCGTCCGCGAAGGCGCAGGCTGCAGAGCGAGCCAGAAGGGAGCCCGTGCCGGGAGACCCCCCTCTCCCGCCAGCCCCAGGATTAAGGGCCGGCCGTGACCTTGAGAGGCGGGAGGGTTCAGGGGAGGGAGACCCCCCGTCCAGCAGGCCTGCACCCCAGCTCTGGCTGTAACCCTAAACCTACGCCGGAGGAGGGGACTGTGGCGGGCCCCGCCCCCCATCAATCTTTCATGGTCCTCGGCCGGCTCCGAGCGCCCCGTCCGGACCGGTCCCGCGGGGATGCGCGCCTGCAGCCTCCCCTTGCCCCGAACCCCAGGGCCGGGACCACGCGGCCGCGCCACGAGACAGGGCTGCGGGGCGCACACGCTCGCGTGCACCGGCCTCGCACACTCCTCTCCACGCGCGCGCGAGGCTGCGCGCACCCTCGGGGGCACAGGGCAGAGGCGCGGACACCTGCCTGCACGCCGGCCCTCCTTTAGAAACGTGCCACCCGACCCGTGAATGGACCGCGGGCACGGCGCCCTCCGCCCTCGCGTGTGCACGTCACGGACACGGACCCCCGTGCACGCGTGCACGGCGCTGTGCGCGCACCCACGCAGCCCAGGCGCCGCCCTCCGCAAGCGTGGAGCACGCACACACTCAGGCCCCGGCGGGCGGTGCGCGCGGTGGGGGGGTGGGTGTCACGCGAGTGTACCCAGGCACGCGAGCAAGGGCACACACAGACCTGCTGACACAGGCGGGCGCGCACACGCGTGTGCACATCACGCGCGCGCGCACGCAGGGGCCTCCCGCAAGGCACCCGCCTCCCCTCCCCCTCCGCCGCAGAGCCCCGGGGGTTGGAGGGGTAGCGGAGGGGGTGGGGGGGGAGGACAGGGCAGGCGGGGGTCGCCCGGGCGCGACGCCTCCCCGGGCCGGCCGCTGCCGCGACCTCCCCCGCGTGCGCCCCCTGCCAGCCGGGTCCCCGCCGCCGCCAGCCCCTCGGCAGGCGGATGAAGGTTACGCGGGCGCTCGCAGCGCGGGCACGCCGGCCGCCCGCGAGCTCACCTTGCCCTGCGCCAATGCAACGGCGACCCTGGCGGCGGCTGTTCCGGCGGCGGCGGCGGGGGTCCCGGTGCGCCGATGTGGGCTGCACGGCAGCGGCGGCGGCGGCGGCGGATCAGGCCCCTGCAGTCCTCGGTGACGTCCTGCAAAGGGCGGGGCGGGGCCTCGCATGCAGATAGGCCCGTGACGCCACGCGGAGGCGGGGCCGCGCGTAGGGCCGCGGCCAGTGGCGCACGCGGGGGCCGGGAGGGGCGGGGCTCCCGCGGAGATGGACGCGCCGACGGGGCGGGGCCCGGCGTGCGCATCCAATAGGGACGCGAGCGGCGCGGGCGCCGGCTCCGCCTCCCGCCTGCCTCGGGGAGGCGGGGCTGCCCGGCGTCCTCTCACTGGCTCAAGCCTTTGAGCGGCGGCCCCAGCGACCAATTAGCGGCCGTCTGCTCCTTCCTCCCGTCCAATGGTGGCCTCCGGGCGGTGGAAGGGCCGAGAGGCCGGGGCCTTGGCCGAGCCCGGGTCTTGGAGGGGCGGTTCCCTTCCGCGCCCACCCGGGACTGCTGCGGCCACCGCGGTCCGCTGCGAGGTGCTGTGACCTCTCGCTTAATGCCCCGGGAAAGAGGCACTGGAGCCCGAGCTGTTTAATTGCCCCCGCATTGATGGAGTGCAAAATACGCACAAAGGGAGAAAAAGGCCATGCGGGCTTGGAGGCCCCAGTGCCCCGCCTGGGGCGGGAGACCCCAGCCAGGGAGTGGCGGGGACGCACCCCTCCCCTGCTCCTGAGGGCCACCCGCCCGACCAGGTCCCCCCAAAGAAGGAAGGGGCTGTTTGCTCTCGGCGCCTGGAGAGGAACACTGGAAGGAATGGCGAAGCGGGGTCACAGGAACCTGTCCCCTAAGTCTGCAAATGACCTCGGAACCGGGGGCGCGTGGGGAGGGGGCGTCCGAGCGAGGCCGCCATCCTCGTGGTGCTCAGGGTCAAAGTCCCGGGGGGAGGGGGGAAGGCCTGGGAGACCCCGCCCCCCACCCTGCGGAAGCCAGACCTGGAGAACGGGGACTTTAGGGGCTGAGATGCTCCTTGGTTTATTTCCCCAAATCTTAAGGGGAAGGAAAAGTCAAACACGGGGCGGGGGTGTGAGGAGCCCCAAGAGACCGCGGCTCCCCACTCGGGGTCTTCAAACCCCGCAGGGGGTGTAGGGCCCCCCCCCAGGAGAGCCCCGATGCCCCTCCGCCCCCCGCCCGGAGCCAGGCTTACGGATGTGGGGGGGGCCCCAGCCCCAGTCCCACCCCGCGCGCCGCGAGGCCGGGCTGCGGAAGTGGGGGGGCTCGTCCTGTTTATAAAAAGCTCGCCAGCTGCGGAGGCGCCGGGAGACCAGAATAACTTCGCGCCTCGCGGCCCGGCCCCCGCCGCCCCCGCCCGCCGTGTGCACTGGGGACGTTAATTTCTTTCTAAGGGTCACGTCTTTGCCCTCCTCCCCCGGACTGGGACTGTAAGAGTATCACGGCTCCACTGCGGAGAATTGGGAACAACATTCAGAAAAACAAAAAATAAATAAAAGTAAATCCACATCCCATTCTCCTCCCTGCCCGCCCTGCCCTGCCCTGGGCGCCCAGGCTCCGCCGGCAGGCAAGTCCGCGCCCTCGGTGGCGGTGGCGGTGGCGCTCCCGGCCGCTGGTGCAGGCCCCGGCCCCAGGGCCGCGGAGGTGGGGACGTGAGAGGACTCGCTCCCTGACCTCCCAAACGCGCGCTTCATACTTGGGTGGCTGGGATCACAGACGTGAGCCACCGCACCAGCTGACTTTGTATTTTAAAATCAAAATAATGCAAGGCCTTTATGGTTAAGAACAGGAGCTGGGGCAGTGGCTCACGGCTGCAGTCTCAGCATTTTGAGAGGCCAAGGCAGGAGGATCACTAGAGTTCAGGAGTTTGAGACTAGCCTGGGTGAGGCAGCAAGACCCGATCTCTACAAAAAGAGTTTTTTAATTAGCCGGGCGTGGTGGCGCATGCCTGTAGTCCCATCGACTCGGGAGGCTGAGGCAGGAGGATCGCTTGAGCCTAGGAGTTGGAGGTTGCTGTGAGCTAGGCTGATGCACTCTAGCCAGGGCAACAGAGTGACACTCTGTCTCAAAAAACCAAATAAATAAATATAAAATTAAAAATAAATAAATAAAACCAAGAATCAGTGGCCGGGCGTGGTGGCTCACACCTGTCATCCCAGCACTTGGGGAGGCCGAGACGGGAGGATCACTGGAGGTCAGGAGTTTGAGACCAGCCTGAGCAAAAGCAAGACCCCGTCTCTACTAAAAATAGAAAGAAATCAATTGGCCAACTAAAAATATATAGAAAAAATGAGCCAGGCATGGTGGCCCGTGCCTGTAGTCCCAGCTACTCGGGGGAGGCTGAGGCAGGAGGATTGCTTGAGCCCAGGAGTCTGAGGTTACTGTGAGCGAGGCTGACACCACGGCACTCACTCTAGCCCGAGCAACAAAGCCAGACTCTGTCTCAAAAAAAAAAAAAAAGAAAAAGAAAACAGCGCTGGGCTCTGGAATTGGGGGCGGTTGAGTCTGGGGAGGGAAACAGAGGCTGGGAGAGACGGGGCGGCTCTCAGGCCCCCAACTCCCCAGGGCCGGCCCCACTTGAAGGAAAGCCTGACCCAGATGCGCCTTCCTGGCTTCCTTTGCTCCTTGCTGTTCCAGGTGCCATCATCGTCCCCAAGGCCTTAACCCACCCAGCCGCTACCCTGAGCACCGTTTCCCCGCCTCTCCCCGTCCCGGCTCGCTCATCCCCTTCGGTCTTTAACCAGCGCTCAGCTCCTTCCGGAGCTCGCAAGCTAGGCCTGTCACCTTCATCGCCCTGTCCTCCCTCGGACACACCCCATCAGAATCCACGGTGTTGGCTTTTTTTTTTTTTTTGAGACAGTCTCACTCTGTCGCCCAGGCTAGAGTGAGTGCCGTGGTGTCAGCCTCGCTCACAGCAACCTCAGACTCCTGGGCTCAAGCGATCCTCCTGCCTCAGCCTCCCGAGTAGCTGGGACTACAGGCACGCGCCACCACGCCCGGCTCATTTTTTCTATATATATTTTTAGTTGGCCAATTAATTTCTTTCTATTTATAGCAGAGACGGGGGTCCCGCTCTTGCTCAGGCTGGTTTCGAACTCCTGACCTCGAGCGATCCTCCAGCCTCGGCCTCCCGGAGTGTTGGGATGACAGGCCTGAGCCACCGTGCCCAGACGGGACTTGTTGAACTTGGCAAAGCCCCTCTCTGGGGGCCACTCGGGACAGGTAGGTGGGCGACACAAGCCTGGCCTGGCCTCTGGGGCACAGGGTCTGGAGAAGGTGGTGACACGGCTCAAAGCATCCCAGCCCCGAGAGCTTCCACTGGGGCCGGCCTCTGGCAGAGGGTCAGGGACGATTTCCTGGGGGAGAAGACGCTCATCGGAAAACCCAAAGGGTGCGTGTGCGGGTGGGAGCCAAGCATTCCAGCTGGTTGGGCAGAGCCTGTGCAAAGGCCCTGGGGTGGGGCTGGGCTCGCAGCCCGGCAGCCAGAGCAGGCGGGCTGCGGCCACCTACGGGCCAGAGAGGAACGCCTGTGGCCCCGACCGCAGGGGAACATAACTAGTGTTCTCATAAACCCATGCAGAGGCCTGGCGCGGTGGCTCACGCCTGTCATCCCGGCACTCTGGGAGGCCGAGGCAGGCGGATCGCTCAAGGCCAGAAGCTCAAAACCAGCCTGAGCAAGAGCGAGACCCCGTCTCTACCAAAACTAGAAAGAAATTAATTGACCAACTAAAAATATATATAGAAAACATGAGCCGGGCGTGGTGGCGCCCGCCTGTAGTCCCAGCTACTCGGGAGGCTGAGGCAGGAGGATCACTTGAGCCCAGGAGTTGGAGGTTGCTGTGAGCGAGGCTGATGTCAGGGCACTCACTCTAGCCTGGCAACAGAGTGAGACTGTGTCTATAAATCAATCAATCAATCAATCCAACCAACCAACCAACCCACCCACCTGTGGAGAGAAAAACCGGAGAGAAGTAAGTGGAGACACGGGAGGCGGAGGCCTGAGCGTGAGGTTCCAACAGGATTTTATTTCCTTCTCTGCACGTTTCCCAGATTCTCTACGGCAACCGGGCATTACTTTGCCAAGTAAGGGGACCGGGGTAAAAAAAAAGAAAAAAGAATCCAAGTAAACATTTCCCAAAGCTCTACCTTTTAAAAGTCTGCCGGGAAATGCACCGAGCTCACAGCGCCCGATGGCATTTGGGTGTCAGTCACTGGGGACTGTCGCCTGGAACCGTGATGAGCGTGACCAGCGCTGGGACGGGCGAAGGCACACGGATCGCACACGGATCTTCAGGCGCGAGCAGAAGGCCAGGGGAGGCGGGGATGGAACTCGAGGCCCGAGCCCTGCACTGCACGCCACCACACTGCCGCCGCTGCTAGCTACTATTCTGCCTTGAGCTGGCAAGAGGACCCCTCTGTGCCTCAGTTTCTCCCTCCGCGAAATGGGCGGGATGCTAATCCGGGGTAACCGGGTGTCTTAAGACCCGAAGGGTTGACGTAAACCCCAGAGAAATGCTCAACGCCCCAACGTTCTGAGCTGCTCCACTCCCCAACCAGAGTCCATCCGGGTAGGAGGATCAGAGAGGGGAAACTGAGGCCCAGAAGGGATTAGGACGCTTGCAAAAATAAAAAAGGCGTGGGGGGGGCTCCCTCCCTCCCTCTAGGGGGAGACGGAGGCAGCTTCGGGAAGGAGGAGACCCGGGGATCCGCCCCCGGGGGGGGGGGGGTGTGCTTTTGTGGGGCGGGTGCAGGGGCTGAACCAGTCCGTGCCTGCCCTCCGCAGTGAGCTCTAGGTCCTGCACACGATCGGCGCCAAGCCCTGGTGCTCAAGAGCCCCCATCTGCGCCCCGCTTTCTTGCCGCGGCCGGCTGCTAGCGGGGCGGGGGGGGGGGGGGGGGGGGGGGGGGCGTTGCACAGGCGGCCGGGAGGCACGGAGCAGGCACAGGCCTGGCTCGCGCTACACGCCCAGTAAATACCTGACACACAGTGAAAGGTTCGAGTGCTGCATGTGACCTAAGGGTCACCACCAGAGAAGCTGGGCGGGAGGGGGGGGCACCTTGGAGGCAGAGACCTCTCCCCTCCGTGGCAGGGACAGAAGTCCGGGGAGGGGGATCCCAAGGGGGCTGCAAGAGGCTGCCCCCCGCCCAGCCCCTTAGAGAGCTCTGTCCACCAAGCCTGGGGTCAGAGTGGCCCCCGGCCACCACGTGCCTCCAACTCCACCCCGAGACCCGTCTATGACTAAGAGCTTAGTGGGGCCGGGCGCGGTGGCTCACGCCTGTCATCCCAGCACTCTGGGAGGCCGAGGCGGGCAGATTGCTCGAGGTCGGGAGTTCAAAACCAGCCTGAGCAAGAGGGAGACCCCGTCTCTACTATAAATAGAAAGAAATTAATTGGCCAGCTAATATATATAGAAAAAACTAGTCGGGCCTGGTGGCGCATGCCTGTAGTCCCAGCTACTCGGGAGGCTGAGGCAGGAGGATCGCTTGAGCGAGGACTTGGAGGTTACTGTGAGCGAGGCTGACGCCACGGCACTCACTCTAGCCTGGGCAACAAAGCGAGACTGTCTCTAAAAAAATGAAAAATAATAATAATAATCAAAAAAGCTTAGTGGGCCCCTCAATGGGTGGGGAAGCGAAGCAGGGGTCGCCTGGGACCTCCTCCTCAAAGTCCACGCCCTGGGGACCATCTGGCCCTAAGTGCTGTGGCCGTCCCCGGGTAGGTCACTGGGCTTTTGGCTGGCTTCGGGGGACAGGAGCTTAGTGTCACGTGACTCTGAGGCCTGGCCGTCTAACGCTGCCTCCTCTTCTTCCTCCTCCTCTTCCTCGGCCTCCTCCAGAGTCAGCTCAAACTGGAACCTGTCGGGGCCACCCCGCTCGGGGCTGCCGAGGTCCGGGGGGCTCCGGGGGATCTTGCTCAGGTACCACTCGCGGTTGTCTTCCAGCGTGTCCAGCAGGCCCTGGGCGTCCGGGTGCACCAGGTCAGCCCAGGTCTCCCACAGCGGGTGGGCGATGTAGTCGATGAAACCCACCTGCGGGCGGGCGGGCGGCGCGCGGTGAGGCCCGGGGAGCCCAGCGCCAAGCCCGCCCCCGCCTCTCTGGCCGGGTCGCTCCCTCTGCCTGGAACGCCATTTCCCAGCTCCTACTCGCGCTTCAAAGCCCTCTTCAAATAACCCTTCCTCTAGGGGGCCTCCCTTGCCCGTTCTTGGCTCGCCGAGCCCCAGCCCCGACACCACAGGGCTGAATGTGTGTGTCCCCCAGACTGGGGTGGGGGGGCCCTCCGGGGTTTCCCACGGCGCCCAGAACACACGTTTCGGAACCCCGGGAGCGCAAGTCCCTCTCCCCACGCGCCCGAGAGAGAGAAAGGCCCCGGGTCTAACTGGCACCGCCCCGCGCAGCCACGAGGGCGCAGCCCCTTGCTGGCCAGCCCAGGTCTTGGGGCTTTGGGCGGGGCTCCGTCCCCTCCCCCTCCCCCGTCCCGGTGCCGGCGCCGGGCGCCTGCGCACCTGGGACTTCTCCACGGAGGCCGAGTGCTTGTCGCACATGGGGCTGACGTCCAGGCCGGACGCGCGCTCGCGGTCGCCCTGCCGGAAGAGCTCGGCCGTGATGCGGTCGGTCCAGCGGCGGTACAGGGGCAGCGGCTTGGCGGGGTTGCTCAGGTCCGCGCAGTGCACCAGGCTCTGCAGCACCTGAGGGGGCACAGGGCTCGGGAGGCGCCGCCGCGCCGCGAACCGGCTCGCTGCGTTGGGGTAGGGTGGGGAAACCGAGGCCCGGAAGGCAGGGGAGAGGCAGCTATGGCACGGGCATGCGCCTCCCGCCATCTCTTCGAGCTCGGTATACAGCCGGCACTTCATACATGCAGCCGAGCGAGAGCCGCGCACCTGGATGCGGTCCGAGTAGTTGTCCAGGAGAAGCACCCCCAGGCTTGTCACCCTCTTGGTCTCCACCATGGTCTTCAGGTCAGCCAGGAGGTTCATGTGTTTGGACATGTCCGTGGCCAGCACCTGCGGGCGGGCGGCGGGAGGTGACGGCTCACCGCCGGGCTCTGTCCCGCCGCGCCTCCCCCACCCCCCGCCCAGCCCCCCCACCGCCCCCATCCCACCCCACCCCACCCCACCCCCCACCCCCCAAACCCCCGCCCCCCCAAACCCCCGCCCCCCAAACCCCCCACC